>JAGVVM010014792.1:0-13582 GCA_019149425.1 Psidium friedrichsthalianum
GAGGGACTCCCCGATTCCTATGGAGGACGACCCGATCTTGCTTCAGCCGGACGGTATGGGTGGCGAGGTGTTCGACCCCGACCCATTGCAGGAGATGCCGTCACCTGGACGATCCGAGATTGATGGTCACGAGGAGGGTGACGCGATGACCACAGACGAGGAGGATCCAGAGGAGGACCCAGAGGAGGACCCCGAGGAGGATCCGAGGAGGAGCTCGAGATGGACTGAGTTATGCTGTACTGGTCTAGTCTTTTTGAGAGAGACGTAGATCGCTTGACCATAGCGAGGTTTCTTTTGGGGTCTGTATCTAACGCTTTTATATATATGATGAGTATGCCTTTTGTAAAAGTGCTCTTGTCTTTCCTGCTACCCTATACCTTGTGCATGTATGTATGTATAGAAGGCGCGCTTCCGCAGGTTTTAGATGGTTGTCAATTTGCGCTAGCGTTACTGGCCGCGATGGGCATCCTGGACCGTCGCTACTCGTAGGCCAGGCGTACGCAGGGATTCGTCGACAAATGGATATGAACAGGGGTGTCGCGGGCTCGATTGGGGCTCGGGCGTGACATGCTCTATGTCTGATTTGCTGGTTGGCAATCATGTGGGCCCCGTATACATTGAGAGCATGGCATGGTCACCAGAGATGTGACAAGAGAAGGTGCCCCAGAGGCGTTGTTACGCGGGGAAATGAGGGAAAAGGGAGAAACCAACGTAAGGCGTCAGATACGCAGTTGAGGAAATTTGCCGAGTGGCACTGTTGGGTGAGCCCTGATGGGAATTGAGTGATAGACGGGCATGATCCATTGGGATCCGTTATGGCCGGTTGAGGCCTTATCAGCTTGCATATGGCATCATGTTGATTGTTTTCTTGTGGCCGTCTGTATGATATGAACTGTATTGCTATGGAATTGCACGTTTGTCTATACGTTGGGGTCTGGTACCGAGGGTAACTGGAGTGTCTGAACCCTGGACCGCGAACTTAGCCCCCTGGATAGGACCGCCCCACCAGTATACGCTATCCTACGCTAGGTTAGTGGTGAGCTTATTGAGTTTCGACTCACGGGCGGTGGTTGCCCTTCTTCTTCTTACAGATCCAGGTCACCCGTGATGGCTGCACCACCGATGCTTTTGGACCCCAGTGCGATGATACCCAGATCACCCTCCATTTTGATATGCACGCTGTGATGTGGCATAGCATGTGACGACTGTGCTAGTAGATCAGGGTGGACCTACCTTGTACCCCATAGATTTGAGGCCTGGTATAGGAGGGCCTGTACTGGCTTTGAGGACCCCAGAGAGATTCTCCGATCCCTATTGAGGACGACCCTATCCTGTTCAGACAGCCGAGTATGGTGGCGAGGTGATCGACCCCGACCCACTGCAGGAGTTACCGTTGTGACAGTATGAAAATTCGCCCATTGTCAGAATTTCTAAATGAATGGAACGCTTCATTAATACACTCTAGTCGACGCTCACTCAGGATTAGCTACCCTGAGATGACCAACCGAATGGGAAAGGCTATCTGGGAATTTTTTCCCAAGCAGCCGCCCGTTGGTCGGAGACTGAGACAGAGTCAGGTAATATAATTAAATTGACCACAAAATGAAATCCGACATTGGACATCGAATCAAGTCAAGATAAACACAATGAGGAAGAAATTGGTTTCTCAGAGCGTCGCCCGAAGGGCCGACAACCGGTGCACGTCGAGAGCAGACGTGAATGGAAAATTACCGCAATGCCCCGGTAAAATGCTCCAGTCCTTAGAATAAGATTAATTAGGATTTTTGAGAGTAGATTCGATAGTCCGAAACCAAACCCGGTCCAAAATCCGTTCGCGCTCGGGACCCATCGGTGCATTTGGCAACGCAAAGCGTTGCGGCAATCAAATCAGATGTCACATAATCATCAAGTGTCATGTCAATCAATCACATCAATCAATGGCACAATTCCCATGAAATCAGAATCAAGTCAATCAAAAGTCATTATTTCACCAACTCCACTATAATTCTCTAATTTTGATTTTTCATAAAAACATCTTATAATCCTCTCTCTCTCTCTCTCCCTCATTTCATTCGCTCTCTTCCCTCTCCCCCTTCCGACGTCTCCCTCTCCCTCTCGGTCTCTCTCTCTTTCCGCCCGTTTCTGCCGCCCGTCCGCCGCCGGTTCCTCCGTCAGTCGCCGTCGTTCGCCACGCCACCGGCGCCCCAAAAAACCTACCCTCCTCTCCTCTTGGTAATTCATCTAAGCCTCTTCTCTTTATTTTCGTGACTTGAGACCCAGAACCAGCCCCGATCCGGACCCTAAAACCTCTTCTCTCCGTCGGTTTCACTTCGCCGTCCGCAGCCGAGAGAACGCCGGCCATCCACTCCTTCCTCCGCCGCGCACGCCTCCCCACCAACCAGCCACGTACCCACCTTGGTAACCTCTTGCTCCCTTCCCGTTTGCGTTTCATGGCCGTGTACGCCCCGTCCACGACCGCCCGACCCCGGTTTCTCCTTTAGGCCCGCGAAACCCAGTCGGCCGCCGAGCTTGAGCCGCCTCCACCGTCCGTCTCCGGCCCTCAATTAGGTAAGCGCCCCTCTAAAATCTTGACTAGGCTAGTTGTAATAAGTGTTGTTTGGGGGGGGTTTGTGTTAGTGGTTAATTATGGTTGATTTATGTGTAATATGTGAATTAAAGCTAATTGGGCTTTAGGTCATTCGGATTGGGTAATGGGCCGTGCGTGTTGAGGCTTGGAGAATATGATTAGGGCCTTGAAATAGGTCGAATGTGGCTGTTTGACGTTTGAGTTAGGCGTGTGTGAAGTGGGCCCAACGGTTATAATGGGCTTTGGAACTATTCTAATCAATTGGGCCCAAAAGAAATCAAATTTGGCTAAATGGTAGCGGTGGGCCTTATTGGACGAAATTGGATTAATTGGGTCCTAAGTTACAAATTGTAATATAAAATATGAGGCCCATTAATGTATATGGCTTAGACATCAAATTGGGCCAAAAGAGGCTAATTTGGGCTTATTAGGCCTATCCTTGAAAATGGGCTTGGCCCTACACGAATTAAGTATAATAATGGGCCCGATATTTACATTTAATTTTGGATCAATTCATGGGCCTAAGGTGTGGTTAATGGGCCTTAGATACCAATTTGGGCCCACTTAATTAATAGACCCAACTTGGTTTTAATGTGCCTAACCCACTTCATTGAACCTTAAATCCTAATGGGCCCAACTTGACTTATTGGCTTCGAACACTGTGAATGGGCCGACTCACCTTAATAGACCTACTTACCTTTGTGGGCCTTGGGCTTAGAACGGGCTGTGGGCCCATTCAATACCTGAACCTCGATTAAATGGGCCCGAACGCAAACTAAGTACAAATTCCAACTACATCCCGAGGGATTGATAAATCACTGAATCTTTAGTGCGTGGGCTACTTAACTCCCGGGGGCTAACATGGGTGTTTGGGCTTGAGGCCGAGTTATCGAGCCCGCTAAATGAGGTTCAAATTTATATGGGTTTTAACTGTGACAGTCTAAAATTCGCGCCCAATTGTCAGAATTTCTAAATGAATGGAAATGCTTTCCGTTAATACACTTTGTCGACGCCTCACTCAGATTAGTTACCCTGGGATGACCAATCCGAAGGGGAAAATGCTATCGGGAATTTTTCCCAATCAGCCGCACGTTAGGCCTGAGACTGGACAGGGTCGGTATTTAATGGAAATTGACCCAAAATGAAATCCGACATGGTTAATCGAATAGTAAGATAAACACAATGAGGAAATGAAGTCAGTTTTCGGAAATGTCGATCTGAAGGTCAGACAGCCTTGCACGTCGAGAACAGACGTGAATGGAAATTACGAAAATGCCCCGGTAAATGCTCAGTCCTTAGATAAGTGTCACGCCCCGATCCCCCAATCGGTCACGGGGACACCCTGTTCATGCACATCACGACACATCCTGCGTAAACCTGGCCTACGACTAGCACGCCGAGACACTCTCGCGGCCAATGACGCTAGCGCAATGCTCACACAATCCTGTCGGAAGCGTGCCTTCTATACATGCATACAATGCCATAAGATAATAGGGTAGTGTGAAAGACAAAGAACACTTTTACAAAAGGGAATACTACCATATTATATACATAGGGCGTAAGTACATACCCCAAAAGAAAACCTCATCTATTCATGCTATCTCTACGCTCTCAAAATCTAGACCAGTGAGCAGCGGAACTCAGTCCCACCTCAAGCTCCTCCTCCGGATCCTCCTCGGGGTCCTCCTCGGGTCCTCCTCTGGATCCTTCCTCGAGTGCTGTGTCCATGGGCGTCACCCCTCGCTCAGCAGACATCGTCTCTGGAACGTCCCTGGGGACGGCTCTCCTGCAGTGGGTCGGAGGTCGATCACCTCGCCACCATACGCGGCTGCTCAACAAGATCGGTCGTCCTCCATGGGAATCGGGAGTCTCTCTGAGGTCCCTCGAAGCCATAACAGGCCCTCTCTAAACGCAGGCATCGTATCTATGGGGTACAAGATAAGTCACCCTGATCATAACTAACACAGGTAGTCACATGCCTATGCACATAGTGGGGTTTCATATCAAAATGGAGGTAATCTCATACCCTCTGTACTGGCATTCCAAAAAGCATCGCGTGCAGACCTCCACGGGTGTGACCTGGATCTGTAAAAGAAGGGCACCACCGCCCGTGAGTCAAACTCAGCACTCACCACTAATCCTAACTTAGGCTAAGCGTATACTAGTGAGGTCCGGTGAGTCCTAAGTCCATCTGGACTAGAGTTCACGTTCCGGGTTCAGTGGACGCTACATTGGTCCCTGCATACCAAACCCCAACACGAACGTCGACAAGCAAGGCATATCAAGGCGATTCAAAATATACAGACGGGCAATAACAGCAATCCATCACAATGCCATATGCAGATGAAACAGGCCTCAGTCGGCCATATCGGATTCCCAATGGAACATGCCCGTCTATCACTCCAATTCCCATCAGGGCTCATTCTCAGTGCCACACAGCAAACGCCACACTGCGTCTCAGACGCCTTACGCTGGCCTCCCTTTTCTCTCCATTTCCCATCAGGGCACATTCTCAGCCACTCGGCAAGTACCACACTGCGTCTCGGACGCCTTACGCTGGCCTCCCTTTTCTCTCCATTTCCCATCAGGGCACATTCTCATGTCACATCTCTGGTGACTCATGCCATGCTCTCAATGTATGCGGGGCCCACATGATTGCAACCAGCAATTTAAACATAGAGCATGCATGCAATGTTATATGAGCACAAGTACAGAAAACGACAAGAAATCATCTAGGCAATCACGTGCTCATCAAGCCCAAACTATACGGGATTCAAGGCCCCACGCACAAATTCTCAGCCAGACAGGCTCGGTAGAACATCGTGTATCAACTCTCGGGTCAAATCCATAACAAATGGGACTTCATCTTAGCGGGCTCGATAACTCGGCCTAAGCCCAGTTACTCATGTTAGTACCCTGGGAGTTAGCCTCCCACGACTAATGGTTTAGTGTTTTATTGACCCCCTTGGTTACAGTTGGATTAGGCTTGGTTTGGTTCAGGGCCCAATTAGTGGATTTAAGTTCGACTGGGCCTAAAGCCTGATCTGAGGTCCAAGGCCCACATTGGTTAGTTAGGTCCACTAAGGTATGTCGGCCCATCATAGTGCTCTAAGTCCATTAGTCGAGTTGGGCCCATTTGGATTTAAGGTTAAATGAAGTGGGTTAGGCCCATTAGGCCAAGTTGGGTTTATTAAATTAAGTTGGGCCCGATTAGTATCTAAGGCCCATTAACTAGTTGGGCCCATTTGATTAAGTTTGGGCCAATTGGGTTCCAAGGCCCATCACCCTCCCTTAGGCCCATAATTTAAATCTAAGTCCATTATGTAATTAGGGTCCATTATTAATGTTAAATTCGGGTAGGGCCCAAGCCCAATTTCACAAGTTGATCAATTAGGCCCAATTAGTCTATTTTAGGCCCAAATGATGTCCTAAGCCCATATAAATTATTGGGCCTTATAAATTAATATTCTAATTTATGATTTGGGCCCAATTAATACCCATTTTCGTCCACACAAGGCCCATTATCCAAATTGGGTCCAATTAGTCTTGTTTAGGCCCAATTAGTATCTAATTAGAAACCCCAAGCCCATTAGTTCACTTAGGCCCATTATAGCACACGCCCATTTCACTAAATACAGCCCAAATACGTACTTCCAAGGCCCAAATCCTCTCCTCAAGCGGCCCACACGCACGGCCCAATACTAAACCCGAATGGCCTAAGCCCAATTAGCTTAATTATACACATTACCCACTAATCACCTTGATTAGCAACTAATCCAACAAACCACACATGCATACAACTAGCCTAGGTCAAGATTAGTGAGTAAAGCTTACCTAGAGGGGTCGGTGGAGGCGGCTGGACGGCGAAGGAGGGCGGACGGTGGCCGGCGTTCACGGCGGCTAGAGGGAGACCGAGAGAAAGAGAGAGAATGGTGAGGTTGGTTCGGGTCCCGCGGGGTCTCAAGGCTACGGAATCACAAGGGACAAGAGGTTAGGGGACTCACCAAGGGGTCACGGCGGCGGGACGGTGGCGACGGCAGCCGGACGACGACGACGATGGGGACGGCACGGGCGGCTGAAATCGAGAGGAGACGAGGGAGTCACGGTCTGGTTGGGGTCTCCAAGGCCACGAAATGAAGAGGAGAAGAGGGTTAGAGGCTCACCGTGGCGTGGCAAGGCGACGGCGACGGAGGACGGTGGCGGACGGCGGCTCTCCACGGCGGACGACGGGCGGACGGAAGGGACCGAGAGGGAGAGAGATTTCGGGAGAGTGAGGGAGGTGGCCGGTCGAGTGAAGCAAGGAGAGAGAGAGAGAATAGATTATAAGAGTTTAGAAAAACCAAAAATGGAGTTAGTGGAGTAGGTGATGGGGAAAGTGACTTGATGTGAGTGATTGAACACCTTGGGAATTGAACCATGATTGATGGATTGATTTGACACTTGATTGATTGATGTGACATCCGATTGACGTGACATCTGATTTGACTTGCCTCGATTTGCGTGCCAAATGCACCGATCGGGTCCGAGCGCGAACGAATTTTGGACAGGATTTGGTGTCGGTCTATCGAATCTACTCTCAAAAATCCTAATTAGTCTCATTCTAAGGTCTGAGCATTTACCGGGGGCATTTCGGTAACTTTCCCATTCACGTCTTGCTTCTCGGCGTGCACCGGCTGTCTGACCTTCAGTCAACATTTCTGAAACTGACTTCGTTTCCTCATTGTGTTCACCTTACTGATTCGATTGTCCAATGCCGGATTTCATTTTTGTGGCCAATTTCATCAAATACCGATCCTGTCTCAGTCTCAAGCCAACGGGCGGCTGATTGGGAAAAATTCCCAGATAGCCTTTCCCCTTCGGTTGGTCAGCTCAGGGTAGCTAATCCTGAGTAAGCGTCGACTAGAGCGTATTAATGAAGTGTTTCCATTCATTTAGAAATTCTGACAAATGGGTCGAATTTTCAGACTGTCACAATAAGATTAATTAGGATTTTTGAGAGTAGATTCAATAGACCGACATCAAATCCAGTCCAAAATCCGTTCGCGCTCGGGACCCGATCGGTGCATTTGGCACGCAAATCGAGGCAAGTCAAATCCGATGTCACATCAATCAGATGTCACATCAATCAATCAAGTGTCATGTCAATCAATCACATCAATCATGGCACAATTCCCCATGAAATCAAATCAAGTCAATCAAAGTCACTATTCCACCAAACCCATTATAATCTATTTTTGAATTTTAGTGGATTATAATCTTGCTTTCTCTCTCTCCTCCCTCATTTTCTTTCGGCCGGCCACCCATTCTCCTTCTTCCTCTCCCGAATCCCTCCTCATCCTCTCGGTCTCTCTCTCGTTCGCTCGGCCGTTCGCTCCGCCGCCGTGAAGCCGCCGTCGTCCACCCTTCACGTCGCCGACCAGCCACCGTCTCGCCTCCACGACGCCACGGTAAGCCCTCACGTCCCCTTTCCTTGCTCGCCCGTGACCATGGAGCCGTGAAACCCCGACCTCATCCTCTCTTTCTCTCTCTCGTTCGCGTAGTCATCCGTCCGAGCCGCCGTCCCCGTCGTCGTTCCGCCACCGTCCGGCTTTCGTCGACCACCACCTCGCCTCGGTAAGCTTCCTAGTTCCCCTTCCCTTCACTCCCGTGGCATTCGAAGCCCCCTTGGACCTCGACCAACCCGATTTTTCCTTGTAGGCCGAGAGCCTCCCTTGGCCGCCGGATTCCCTTGCCTCTCCCGACGTCGTCCTCAACCCCTCTAGGTAAGCTCCATCCTCTAATCCTAGTTTAGGCTAGTATGTATATGTGTGGATGGTTGTGTTAGTGGCTAATCAAGGTGGTTATGACATAATATATGCCATTAGACTTAATTGTGCATTAGGTTAATTATGAATTTGTGGATGGGCCTAAGGTGTGGGCTGTGGTTGATGGAATTGGGCCGAAAATTGTCTCAAGTGGGCCGAAATTGATGGGCTAGGCGTGAGGTGTTGTGGGCCTAAGCAAACTAATGGGCTTGGGGTTCTAATTTTTCACTAATTGGGCAAATTTGGAACTCTCGAACCCAAAATTGGATAATGGGCCTTTTATGGACGAAAATTGCAATTGAATGGGCCTAAATTATAAATTGGATTATTAAAAGATAAGGCCCAATAGTGTGCACGGGCCTAAGATGACTAAATGGGCCTAAAATGGACTAATTGGGCCTAATTGACTAACTTTTGAAAATGGGCTTGGGCCCTACACGAAAATTTAATAATAATGGGCCTGAATCATATAATTGATTTTAAAATTAATTCATGGGCCTATATTTGGTTAATGGGCCTTAGATACTAATTGGACCCAACTTAATTTAATAAGCCCAACTTGGTCTAATGGGCCTAACCCACTTCATTTAACCTTGAATCCTATTGGGCCCAACTTAATTAATGGGCTTAGAACACTATGATGGGCCGACTTACCCTAGTGGACCTAACTATTTTTGTGGGCCTTGGACCCTAGACCGGGCTTTAGGCCCAATTGAACTCAAACCTTCTAATTGGGCCTTAACCCAAGCCAAGCCTAATTAAATCTTACCTGAGAAGTTATTAAAACACTGAATCATTGGTCGTGGGTTACAGACTCCCAGGGAACTAACATGGGCGAATGGATTTAGGCCGAGTTACCTGGTCCGCCAAGATGGGTTCAATTTATATGGGTCTAACTAGAGAAATGGTATGAGGTATTCTATTGAGCCTGTCTGGCCGAGGGACTGTGTGTGGGGTATTCGATCTTTCATAGTATGGCTTAACGAGCACGTGATTACTTTGATGACTTCTTGATGTGTTCTGTACTTGTGCTCATATGCCATTGCATGCATGCTCTATGTCTGATTTGCTGGTTGCAATCATGTGGGCCCCGCATACATTGAGAGCATGGCATGAGTCACCAGAGATGTGACATGTTGGATGAGCCCCTGAGGCGTCTTTACACGGGGAATTGGAGAGATAACGGGTGACCAACGTAAGGCGTCAGACACGCAGTTGTGATATTTGCCGAGTGGCACTGTTGGATGAGCCCTGATGGGAATTGGAGTGATAGACGGGCATGATCCAGTGGGATCCGATATGGCCGGCTGAGGCCTGCATCAGTTTGCATATGGCATCATGTTTGACTGTCTCTTGTGCCCGTCTGTATGATATGATATGTGTTGCTATAATTTGCATGTTTGTCTATACATGTTGGGGTCTGGTACCGAGGGTAACTGAGAGAGTCTGAACCCTGGACCGCGAACCTAGCCCCTGGATAGGACCGACCTCACCAGTATTGTCACGCCCCGAACCCAATCGAGCTCACGACATCCCTGCTCATGCCGTAACGAACCTTGCGTACACCTGGCCTACGACTAGCGACGGCCCAGGATGCACATCGCGGCCAGATGACGCTAGCGCAAAACTACACAAACCTGCGGAAGCGTGCCTTCTATACATACATGCATGCATAAAGTAGAAGGGTAGCAAGAAAGGACAAGAACACTTTTACAAAAGGTGATACATCATCATATATGTAATCAAGCGTTAGATACAGACCCCAAAAGAAAACCTCATCTATGGTCATGCTAGCTACGCTCTCAAAATCTAGACCAGTGACAGCGGGACTCAGTCCACCTCCAGCTCCTCCTCGGGATCCTCCTCGGGGTCCTCCTCTGGGTCCTCCTCTGGATCCTCCTCTGGATCCTCCTCTGGATTCTCCTCGTCTGTGTCCATGGCGTCACCCTCCTCGTGACCATCGATCTCAGAACGTCCTCGGAACGGCAGCTCCTGCAGTGGGTCGGGGTCGATCACCTCGCCACCATACTCGGCTGGCTGCAACAGGATAGGGTCGTCCTCCATAGGGATAGGGGAGTCCCTCTGAGGTCCCTCGAAACCATACAGGCCCTCCCTATACCAGGCCTCGTATCTATGGGGTACAAGGTAGGGTCCACCCTGATCTACTAGTACAGTCGTCACATGCCTATGCCACAGAGTGGCGTGCATATCAAAATGGAGGGTGATCTGGGTATCCATCTGCACTGGCAGTCCAAACAGCATCGGCGGTGCGGCCATCACGGGTGACATGGATCTGTAAAAGAAGGGCAACCACCGCCCGTGAGTCGAAACTCAGCAAGCTCACCACTAATCCTAACGTAGGATAAGCGTATACTAGTGGGGTCGGTCCTATCCAGTGGACTAGGTTCGCGGTCCAGGGCTCAATCACTCTCAGTTTCCTCGGTACCAACCCTCAACATGAAAATAGACAGGCAAGGCATATCGATGCAACTCACAAGATACAGACGGGCAATAGCAGCAGTCAATCACAATGCCATATGTAAATGAAACGGCCCTCAGTCGGCCATATCGGTTCCAGTGGATCATGCCCATCTATCACTCCAATTCCCATCAGGGCTCATTCTCTGTGCCACACGGCAAACGCCACACTGCGTCTCAGACGCCTTATACGCTGGCCTCCCTTTTCTCTCCATTTTCCCATCAGGGCACATTTTCAGCCACTCGGCAAATACCACACTGCGTCTCGGACGCCTTAAACGTTGGCCTCCCTTTTCTCTCCATTTCCCATCAGGGCACATTATCATGTCACATCTCTGGTGACTCATGCCATGCTCTCAATGTATGCGGGGCCCACATGATTGCAATAAGCCAATCAGACATAGAGCATGCATGAAATGGCACATAAACACAGTACAGAGCATATCAAGAGATCATCAAAGAATTACGTGCTCAACAAGCCGAATTATAAGAGAGCTAGTACCCCACATACAGTTTCCCAACCAGACAGGCTCAAAAGCATATCTCATACCATTTCTCTAGCCAAGCCCATATAAAATTAGAATCCTCATCTCAGCGGACTCAGTAACTCGGCCTAAGCCCACTCATTCAGGTTAGTCCCCTGGGAGTCAGTATCCCACGACTAATGGCTCAAAGTTTTAATGACCCCTCGGATGTAATTGAACTAGGCTCAGTTTGGTTTAAGGCCCATTTAGAGGATTCAAGCTCGAATGGACCTAAAGCCTGAACCAAGGCCCAAGGCCCACAAAGGTAAGTAGGTCCATTAAGGTTGTGACAGTCTGAAAATTCGACCCAATTGTCAGACTTTCTAAATGAATGGAAATACTTCATTAATACACTCTAGTCGACGCTCACTCAGGATTAGCTACCTTGGGCTGACCAACCGAAGGGCCCCTTCGTTGGTCAGCCCAAGGTAGCTAATCCTGAGTGAGCGTCGACTAGAGTGTATTAATGAAGTATTTCCATTCATTTAGAAAGTCTGACAATTGGGTCGAATTTTCAGACTGTCACAACCTTAATGGACCTACTTACCTTTGTGGGCCTTGGGCCTTGGTTCAGGCTTTAGGTCCATTCGAGCTTGAATCCTCTAAATGGGGCCTTAAACCAAACTGAGCCTAGTTCAATTACATCCGAGGGTCATTAAAACTTTGAGCCATTAGTCGTGGGATACTGACTCCCAGGGGACTAACCTGAATGAGTGGGCTTAGGCCGAGTTACTGAGTCCGCTGAGATGAGGATTCTAATTTTATATGGGCTTGGCTAGAGAAATGGTATGAGATATGCTTTTGAGCCTGTCTGGTTGGGAAACTGTATGTGGGGTACTAGCTCTCTTATAATTCGGCTTGTTGAGCACGTAATTCTTTGATGATCTCTTGATATGCTCTGTACTGTGTTTATGTGCCATTTCATGCATGCTCTATGTCTGATTGGCTTATTGCAATCATGTGGGCCCCGCATACATTGAGAGCATGGCATGAGTCACCAGAGATGTGACATGATAATGTGCCCTGATGGGAAATGGAGAGAAAAGGGAGGCCAACGTAAGGCGTCCGAGACGCAGTGTGGTATTTGCCGAGTGGCTGAAAATGTGCCCTGATGGGAAATGGAGAGAAAGGGAGGCCAGCGTAAGGCGTCTGAGACGCAGTGTGGCGTTTGCCGTGTGGCACAGAGAATGAGCCCTGATGGGAATTGGAGTGATAGATGGGCATGATCCACTGGGAACCGATATGGCCGACTGAGGCCCGTTTCATTTACATATGGCATTGTGATTGACTGCTGCTATTGCCCGTCTGTATCTTGTGAGTTGCATCGATATGCCTTGCCTGTCTATTTTCATGTTGAGGGTTGGTACCGAGGAAACTGAGAGTGATTGAGCCCTGGACCGCGAACCTAGTCCACTGGATAGGACCGACCCCACTAGTATACGCTATCCTACGTTAGGATTAGTGGTGAGCTTGCTGAGTTTCGACTCACGGGCGGTGGTTGCCCTTCTTTTACAGATCCATGTCACCCGTGATGGCCGCACCGCCGATGCTGTTTGGACTGCCAGTACAGATGGATACTGAGATCACTCTCCATTTTGATATGCACGCCACTCTGTGGCATAGGCATGTGACTACTGTGTTAGTAGATCAGGGTGGACCTTACCTTGTACCCCATAGATACGAGGCCTGGTTTAGAGAGGGCCTGTATGGCTTCGAGGGACCTCAGAGAGACTCCCCGATCCCCATGGAGGACGACCCGATCTTGTTGCAGCCAGCCGAGTATGGTGGCGAGGTGATCGACCCCGACCTACTGCAGGAGATGCCGTCCCCAGGGCGTTCCGAGATCGATGGTCACGAGGAGGGTGACGCTATGGACACAGACGAGGAGGATCCAGAGGAGGACCCAGAGGAGGGCCCCGAGGAGGATCCCGAGGAGGAGCTTGAGGTGGACTGAGTCCCGCTGTTACTGGTCTAGATTTTGAGAGCGTAGCTAGCATGACCATAGATGAGGTTTTCTTTTGGGGTCTGTACTTAACGCTTGATTATATATATATATGATGATGTATTACCTTTTTGTAAAAGTGTTCTTGTCCTTTCATACTACCCTATTATCTTGTGTATGTATGCATGTATAGAAGGCACGCTTCCGCAGGTTTCAGATAGTTTGCCATTGTGCGCTAGCGTAGCTT
>JAGVVM010014793.1:0-10015 GCA_019149425.1 Psidium friedrichsthalianum
TGACGTGAGTTTTGTAATGAGTGACGCCTTGACTGAGCCATCTCAAAGCCCGGGAGTATAGGATTGGCCTGTCTGAGGCTAAAGGAGTTGATAGGAGTAACAATGGAGTTCGAGAAGGCTACTGGATAATGGTTTATCATCCACGTGCTTGCAGTCCAGGGGAAGCTGCCGGTGCCTGTTCGTTAGAAAAAGGGGTACGGATGCACTACGGCTGTTTGATAAACCATATCCAACTTAACCAAGTGACGAGTGCCAGACAATTATCCTCTTACCAGGATGGTGATTGTTTGATCAGCTGGGAGGAAGTGTTGTTCTCCAAGATAGCATAAGGCATAATGTTTCTCGCACCAGCTAAGGATCAAGGAGAGGATATTCCTAGACTGCTTTCCAAAGAGCCGATATAGGGCATTATGGTTTACTGTCGTTCCTTTTGGATTGACAATGCCGGGGCCAGCTCTTCATGGACATGATGAACAGAGTGTTCAAGTGATTCTATCAGGTCATTCGTTGGCTGAGTATTCACGACGACAAAGGGGGGGAGGGAGTAAGGGTGTCTCGGATAATGCTGAAGCCACGAAGAACACCTGAGGACTGGTCTGCAGACCTTAAGGGAGCACCGCATTGTATTGCGAAAAGTTTAGCGTGATGAGTATCTGGCTGAGCGAGTTGGGCGTTTCATGTGGAAACACAATTGTGGGTGCTGGAAAAAGGGATTCAGGGTGGGGGGATCCATCTAATATTTAAGCCGGGGAGAAATGGCACAAGACCACGACCGTGACTGAGTGCGAATTTCCCTTGGATTAGCTCTAATGTCCGGCGCTGAGTTTGACATCTTGGAAGATCTACGCGATAACCGCCGCCCGATGACGGGGGTGATTGTTAAGATGCAGTCGACTTTTGAATGGCGCGAAGGGTGTGAATAGGGGTTTCCAGGAGTTGAAGGATGTTTACTTCCACGTCCAGGTACTACCGTCGACGCATCCGACCTGGAATCGTTTAGTGTGGTGGACAGCGATGCTCGCTCATAAGGTACTTGGATGTTTCTTGATGGGTGCGGCGTATTGACGAGTGGTGGCTTAGTGTGCATCATCGACAGCTGAATGCCATCATGATATGATTTATCGCTGAACGATTACGCTGAGTGTGGATGCCATACGATTCGCATATGGACATCTGAAGGACCTTGGCTTCTGGTGGAGATAAGTTCCAGTATTAGTTAGCACAGACACCATGTCTGCTGCATATCGTGGTTTTCTGGGCAGGAAGGAGTGAACCATGAAGACGTGCGTCGGTGGATTTGGGGTATGCTCATGTGGAGGACTAAGGGGGAGACACGGCTGCGATACTCACTATACGCCATCAGGAAAGGCGAGTAAGTTGGCTGATGCTACTGGAGCCAGAGTCGAGCTCGGGAGCATACTGATGTAGTAAGGAATGGACGCTGCGTAAGAGATCGGAGAGCTCTGCGTTCAAAGTAGGTAAAGCCGCTCTAGGCGCTAATGGACGCGGAGACTACAAGATGAACCCTAGAGTCCTTGAGGGTTAAATAAGATTGCATGTCTACGACCCGAAGATTCAGAAGATTTTGACAATGGAATGCCGAGATGATATATGGAAAAGATTAACTTCAAGGTGACTGAATTGAGTATTGAGTTTATAGACGTCTGTGTTGCCAACGACCGAGAGTTGAATGTAAAATTCTATCGATGGTACCGACAGTTTAACTACGGGGTATCGCACCACGGCCCTGAATCACGTAAGGATGGTACGCGGAACAGTGCTTCTCAGACTACTCGGTTTAGATGGGTGTATAAGGTGGATGTGCTTAGCTGTAGCCGATCGTGCCTTGACATGAAGCCAACATGTGGAAGCGGCAACCACTGCAGAGCCTGTATGATTTTTTGCAACCTTTGGAAATCCCAGAGTGAAATGGGATCACATCACCCATGATTTGTGACATTACTGACCTAAGGGAGTCCCCCATAGAGGAACGACTCAATGCCTGGTTGAGTAGTGGCCGACTGACCCAATTCCGGCTTTCATGTGCAGTGTCTAAGGATTCTACATTGGAGAAAGTTGTGGCTGAACTGTATTGAAGCATATTGTAAGGGCGCATGGGTCCAGTGAGTGGATCATTTGTATCAGATAGGGATCCCCGCTTCACCGCCACGCATTCTGGAAGAGTCTGCAGGTTGCATCTAGGGACAGAGTTAAGATGTCAGTCAGATCCTAGGCCACCCTCGACTGAATGGACAGTCAGCAAGGACTAAATACAGACTCTGGAGGATATGCTGAGAGCATGTTCATAGGACTTCTAAAGGAGGCTTGGAAGAACAGTTGGGCATCTAGTGAGTTTCGCCTCCCACAACAGCTACCAGCCGAGCGATCCGCCAGATTCAGGCCGATTTGAAGCGCGTTGTATGTAAGGGCTGGCAGACGCCAATTTGTTGGATGAAGTTGGCGCGAAAAGTATAACAGGCCTCAGAATTGTGCACAATCAGTGGAGGCAGTCAAGGTGAATTAAGGTGACAGGACTGGAGGGACCAGACAGGTGCCCAGTATTAATAACAAAAAGGGAGAGCTACGGCAGACTAGACTTCAGCCATTGGAGTTCCATTTGGAGATCATGTCTTTCTGAGGTGTCGCCGGATGCGAGGATTATCGTCGGTTTGGCAAAGAGTGAAGCTAAGTCCAGATTCGTAATGGGCCATTCGAGATTTGGAGAAGGTTGGGACACTGGCTTAGTCTAGCTCTACCCGCCGAACTTGTCGCAGATCCAACAACGTATTTCATGTATCGATGCTGAGGAAGTATGAGCCAGATTCTGGCCATATACTCGATCATGAAGTCATTGAAATGGAGGACCGCGTCTCCTACGTGGAAAGGCCAGTGAGGATTGAAGACCGCAAGGAACAAGTGCTCAGGAACAAGACGATTCCATTGGTCAAGGTCATCTGGAACACCATGGGACCGAAGGAGCCACGTGGGAAAACGAAGACGAGATGAAGAAGAAATACCCTTACCTGTTCGAATGACCCCCCTGTAATCTCTATTTTGAAGTAAGGACTGGGTAGACTGTAAATTTCGAGGACGAAATTTTTATAAGAAGGGAAGAATTGTGACAGTCCGAAAATTCACCATTTGTCGGAATTTCTAAATGAATGGAAACACTTCATTAATACACTCTAGTCGACGCTCACTCAGGATTAGCTACCCTGAGCCACCACCGAAGGGGAAAGGCTATCTGGGAATTTTCCCAATCAGCCGCCCGTTGGCTTGAGACTGAGGCAGAGTCGGTATTTAGTGAAATTGACCACAAACTGAAATCTGACGATGGACAATCGAATCAGTAAGATAAACGCAACGAAGAAATGAAGTCGATTTCGAAAATGTCGACTGAGAGGTCGGACAGCCGGTGCACGTCGAGAAGCAAGACGTGAATGGAAAATTACCGAAATGCCCCCGGTAAATGCTCAGACCTTAGAATGAGACTAATTAGGATTTTTGAGAGTAGAATCGACAGACCGACACCCAATCCAGTCTAAATCCGTTCGCGCTCGGGACCCGATCGGTGCATTTGGCACGCAAATCGAGGCAAGTCAAATCAAGATGTCACATCAATCAGATGTCACATCAATCAATCAATCGCGTCATGGCACAATTTCCAAGAATGTCAATCAAATCAAACATCAATCACATGTCATGAAAATCCCATCAACCACCCCACTATAATCCTTTTTTTTTGATTTTAACCTATTATAATCTATCTCTCTCTCTCTCCTCTACTCCTTTCGGCCAAGCTCTCTCTCCCTCTCCCGAAACTCTCTCTCTCTCCCCGTCCTCTCTCTCTTCCGCCCGAAGCCGGCCGCCCGACTGCCGTCGTTCCGCCCTTTTGCCGCCGTCGTCTTCGGCCACCGTCGGCCTCCCGTCGCCACGGTAAGCCTCTAAACCTCTTCCTCTCTTCTCTTCTGGCTTGAGGAACCACCATGGATGACCGACCGAACCTCATTCCTCTCTTTCTTCTTCTCGGTCAGCCTCGTCCGCCATTACCGCTCCCTCGTCGTCACCGTCCGGCCACCGTTGGCTCCGACCAGCCGTCCCGCCTCCGTGACCCCTCGGTGAGTCCCCTAACCTCTTGTCCCTTGTGAATCCGTGGCCTTGGTGAGCCACCTTGGACCGAACCAACCTCACTCTCTCTCGTTCTCTCGGCTTCGTCCGCCCGCGAAGACCACCGGCCACCGTCCGCTCGTCCCGTCGCCGTCTCCAACGCCGACCAGCCGCCCTTCACCGACCCCTCTAGGTAAGCAATCCTCTAATCTTGACTTAGGCCGGTTGTATGTGTGTGGTGTGTAGAGTATTAGTGGTTTATAATTGTTGATTAAGGTGTTAATGTGTGATTAGGCTTAAATGGGCTTTAGGCCCTTCGGGTTTGGTATGGGCCGGCCGAATAAACCACTTGGAGTGAAGGATTTGGGCCTTGAAATCTTGATAATGGGCTGGAATTAATGATTAAGCATGTGGACTAACGGGCCTAAGGTTCATAATGGGCTTGGGTTCTAAATTCATGCTATTTGGGCCTAAATGAACCTAATTGGACCTAATTGGCTTAATGGGCTTGAAATGGACGAAAATCACTTTTAATGGGCCCAAAGTATAATCTTGAACATTAATTTATGAGGCCCAATAATGTACATGGGCCTAGAATGGTAATTGGGCCTAAAATGGGCTAAGTGGGCTTAATTGGTTAATCCTTTAAAATGGGCTTGGGCCCTACACGAAATTAACACAAATGGGCCTTAAATTTACATAATGGACTTAAGGATTTCTAATGGGCCTAAGATTGGTAATTGGGCCTTAATCCTAATTGGCTTTGATGTCTATTTGGGCCCACCTAATTCATTAAGCCCAACTTAACTTAATGGGCATAACCCATTTCACTTAACTTGAACCTTATTGGGCCTAACTTGACTAGTGGACTTTAAAACTTTATAATGGGCCGATCTTCCTTAGTGGACCTTGGACCCGAAGATGGGCCTTAGGCCCAATCATACTTGAATCCACCACTGGGCCCTAATGCAAGCTAAGCTTAATTTAACTACACCCAAGGGGTAATAAAGCGCTGAATCAATAGTCATGGGTGTTCGGGCTTAGGCCGAGCGACCAGATTTGCTAGGTGAGAGTCCAATGGTTATGGGTCTGACCCGAGGATCAATGTGCGACATCCTATCGCATCTGTCTGACTGAGATATCGTTCGTGGGGCCTTGGATTTCTTTATGACTTGGCATGATGTGCACGTGAGAGTGTGGTGGTGCTTGATGCGTTCTATATTGTGCATATATGCCATATCATGCATGCTCTGTGTTGATTGACTGATTGCAATCATGTGGGCCCGCATTCATTGAGAGCATGGGCATGAGTCACCCGAGTTGTGACGTGAGATGTGCCCAGAGGGGAAATGGAGAGAAAAGGGAGACCAACGTAAGGCCGTTCGAGACGCAGTGTGGTGATTACCGTATGGCACAGTGGGTGAGCCCTGATGGGATCTGGAGTGACAGATGGGCATGGTCTATTGGGACCCGTTATGGCCGATTGAGGCCTGAGCATGATCCATTGGGATCCGATATGGCCGGTTGAGGCCTGTAGCATTGCATATGGCATCTGATTGATATCTCTTGTGCCCGTCTGTATGATATGAACTGTGTTGCGATAAATTGCACGTCTGTTAATCATGTTGGGGTCTGGTACTGAGGAGACTGAGAGTGTCCGAACCCTGGACCGTGAACCTAGTCCGTCGGATAGGACCGACCCCACTAGTATACGCTATCCTGCGTTAGGATTAGTGGTGAGCTTATTGAGTTTCGACTCATGGGCGGTGGTTGCCCTTCTTTTACAGATCCAGGTCACCCATGATGGCTGCACCGCCTGATGCTTTTTGGACTGCCAGTGCAGATGGACACCGAGATTACCCTCCATTTTGATATGCACGCCACTCTGTGGCATAGGCATGTGACCACCGTTTTAGTAGATCAGGGTGGACCCTATCTTGTTCCCATAGATATGAGGCCTGGTTTAGAGAGGGCCTGTATGGCTTCGAGGGACCTCAGAGAGACTTGTCACGCCCCGAGCCACAATAAAGAGCACGCAACACCCCTGTTTAATACACATCAATAAATCCCTGCGTGCACCTGGCTACGAGTAGCGACGGCCCAGGATGCTCATCGCGGCCAAGTGACGCTAGCGCAAACGACGATAATCTAAAACTGCGGAAGCGTGCCTTCTGAACATGCATACATACATAAGATGGTGGGGTAGCATGAAAGACAAGAACACTTTACAAAGGCGATACACAACATATATATATACATAAGCGTTAGATACAGACCCCAAAAGAAAAACCTCGCTATGGTCAAGCTATCTACGCTCTCTCAAAAGACTAGACCAGTACAGTATCTCTCAGTCAATCTCGAGCTCTCCTCGGGATCCTCCTTGGGGTCCTCCTCTGGATCCTCCTCTGGGTCCTCCTCGTCAGTGTCCATCGCATCACCCTCCTCGTGACCGTCTATCTCGGATCGTCCAGGTGACGGCATCTCCTGCAGTGGGTCGGGATCGGCCACCTCGCCTCCATACTCTGCTGGCTGCAGCAAGATCGGGTCGTCCTCCATGGGGATCGGGGAGTCTCTCTGAGGTCCCTCGAAACCAAACAGACCCTCTCTAAACCAGGCATCGTATCTATGGGGTACAAGGTATGGTCCACCCTGATCTACTAATACAGTGGTCACATGCCTATGCCACAGAGTGGCGTGCATGTCAAAATGGAGGGTAATCTCGGTATCCATCTGCACTGGCAGTCCAAAAAGCATCGGCGGTGCAGCCATCAAGGGTGACCTGGATCTGTAAAAGAAGGGCAACCACCGCCCGTGAGTCGAAACTCAATAAGCTCACCACTAATCCTAACGTAGGATAGTGTATACTCGTGGGGTCGGTCCCATCCAATGGACTAGGTTCACGGTCCAGGGTTAAGACACTCTCAGTCTCCTCAGTACCAGACTCCCAACATGTCTAACAGACGTGCAATTTATCACAACACAATTCATATCATACAGACGGGCACAGGAAATATCAATCAGATGCCATATGAAATGTCACAGGCCTCAACCGGCCATATCGGGTCTCAATGGATCATGCTCAGGCCTCAATCGGCCATAACGGGTCTCCATAGACCATGCCCATCTGTCACTCCAAATCCCATCAGGGCTCACCCAACTGTGCCTACGGCAATTACCACACTGCGTCTCGAACGCCTTACGTTGGTCTCCCTTTTCTCTCCACTTCCCCTCTGGGCACATTCTCACGTCACAACTCTGGTGACCCATGCCATGCTCTCAATGAATGCGGGCCCACATGATTGCAATCAGTCAATCAAACACCGAGCATGCATGATATATATGCACAAGCATAGAACGCAATAAGCCCATCGCACTCCCACGTGCACAACATGCCAAGCCATAAGAAAATTAAGGGCCCACGAACGATTCTCAGTCAGACAGGTTACGATAGGACATCGTATATTAATCCACGGGTCAGACCCATAACCATTGGACTCTCATCTAGCAAATCTGGTCACTCGGCCTAAGCCCAAAACCCACGACTAATGATTCAGTAACTAAACAGTCCCTCAGGTGTGTATGAATTAGGACTTAACTTGGTTTAAGGCCCAATTAAAGGATTCGAGTTCGAATGGGCCTAATGCTGACCTGCCCAAGGCCCATTTGAGCATCAGTTCATTAAGGTAAGTTGGCCCATTATAAGGTTCAAGCCCATAAATCAAGTTGGGCCCATTAAGGTTCAAGTTAATGAAATGGGTAGGCCCTTTAAGTGAGTTGGCTTAATAAATTTAGTGGACCCTAATAGTAACCAATAATTAGACTTGGGGCCCAATAATTAAGTCTTAAGTCATTATGCAAAAGAAGAGAGAATAAAGTCAATTTCGTGTGGGGACCAAGCCCATTTCAAGAATTATCCAATTAAGCCCATTTAGCCCATTTTAGGCCCAATTAACCATTCTAGGCCCATATGCATTAGTGGGCTTCATAAATTGATGTTCAAGATTACAATTTGGGCCCATTACAAGTGAATTTCGTCCATTATAGGCCCATTAATCCAATTAGGTCCAATTAGTTCATTTAGGCCCAATTAAGTTAGAATTAAGTCCCAAGGCCCATTAGAAGCTTTGGCCCATATTTCCTCACGCCTAGCCCCGAAACCTTGGCCCATCATGAACAATTTTCGCCCAATTCCAATAATTCCAGCCCACACATTAAGCCCATTCACTAATCCATAATTGAGCTAATTGCACAATTAAGCCTAAACATACATATAGGCCATAACCACTAGATTAGCAACTAATCAACCAACCACACATAAGCATTCAACTAGCCTAAGCAAGATAGAGGATTGCTTACTAGGATGGGCCGGAAGACGACGACGAAGCGCGAGGAGTCACCGGCGGCCGGTTCGGCGTTTCGCGAGCGCGGGGAGTAGGCGGCGGCTCACGTCTGTTCCGGCGTCCCTCCGAGGTTCCTAAGGCCTACACGAGTCGGTTCAAGGTGTTAGAGGAGCTGCTGGTGGTCGGCGGGGGACCAGCCGGGACGCCCGGGCTCCTCCGGTAGCACGACGACGATGACGACGGAAGGAGGAGCGGCTTTGGGGAGTTTCAACGAGGTGGTCCGGCATGAGAATGAAGAAAAGGGAACCGAGAGGCTTACGGGACGAGGACAAGGTGGAGGAGGCGGGCGACGGTGGGATGATGGACGACGACGGCGGGACGGGCGGCTTCACCCGTGCGTCACGGGCGGATGGAGGAGGCCGAGAGAGATCACGAGAGGGAGGAGGAGGAGGAGGGGTCGGCCGAAAGTCCAAATGGGGGAGGAGAGAGAGAGAGGAGAGAGAGTGAGGTGATTATAATGAATTTTTAAAAATAAAACCATTATAGTGGGAGTAGGTGATGGGATAATTGACATGATGGTACTTGATTGATTGAGTGACAACCTTGGAAATTGTGCCATGACGCGATTGATTTGATTGATTGATTGATGTGACATTGATGATGTGACATCTGATTTGACTTGCCTCGATTTGCGTGCAATGCACCGATCGGGTCCGAGCTGCGAACGAATTTTTGGACAGGATTGGTTGTGGGTCCGTCGAATCTACTTCAAAAATCCTAATTAGTCTCATTTAAGGTCTGAGCATTTACCGGGGGCATTGCGATAATTTTTTCCATTCAACGTCTTGCTATCTCGACGTGACCGCTTGGTCGACCTTCAGTCGACAATTTCGAAAAACCGACTTCATTTCTTCATTGCGTTTATCTTACTGATTCGATTGGTCCTCGTCAGATTTCATTTTGTGGCAATTACTAAGTAACCGACCCCCCCCCTGTCTCAGTCTCAAGCCATACGGATCGGCTGATGGGAAAAATTAACGATAGGCCTTCCCCCTCGGTTGGTCAGCTCAGGGTAGCTAATCTGAGGGAAGTCGATAGATTGTATAATGAAGTATTCCATTATTTAGAAAGTTGACTAGGATCGAATTTCAGGACTGGCACATCACCACCATACTCGGCTGAGCTGCCAGCAGGGATCGGGTCGTCTCCATGGGAACGGGGAGTCTCTCTGGGGCCCTGAAAGCCATACAGGCCTCTCTAAACCAGCCTCGTATTATGGGGTACAAGATAAGGTCCACCCTGTCTACTAACACCCAGTGGTCACATGCCTAGCCACAGAGTGGCGTGCCATATCAAAATGGAGGGGTGATCTCGGTGTCCATCTGTACTGGCAGCCTCCAAAAAGCATCGGCGGTGCAGCCATAGGGTGACCTGGATCTGTCAAAGAAGGGCAACACCGCCCATGAGTCGGAAACTCAATAAGTCACCACTATCCTAACGTAGGATAGGTGCATTAGTAGCGGGGTGTCCTATTCAGTGGACTAGGTTCACGGTTTCTAGGGGCTCAG
>JAGVVM010014795.1:0-14825 GCA_019149425.1 Psidium friedrichsthalianum
TTTTGTTTTTGGATTATTTTCTTTCTTTTGTCCCCCTTTCCCCCTCCCTTTTCTAAAAGCTTAAGCTGTTAGATAAAGGCGTGGTTTATATTTAATTACTCTAACACTCCTCCCGCCTTAGTCTGGTCTTTTTTGCGTAGTACTAACGCCGTGAAAATAATTCATTAGGGAGGCAAATAGGGCGTGGAAGATTTAACTCAGGACCTCCTACTCTGATAACACGTAAAATTTTATGGGACCACTGCCATGTTCTTAAAGCTCAAGCTGTTAGATGAAGGCGTGGTTTAATATTTAATTACTCTAACAAAAAGCATTAATAAATCTTGTGAATTCTGTTTCAAGGATTTCTGGGGTTATCTTGTTTTATTTTCTGGGGTTGTTGTTTTTTTGTCTTCTAGACATGCAATAGAAGAGTAAACATTGGCTTATCCTGCACCTGCTGCGGTTAATTCTCCGTGTTTATTTTTATATCCATTCCAACCAAAACAGCAGGCACAGTGCTGGTTGAAATACATGGCCCACATAAGTTTCTGTACGCATGTACTGTTGGACCTTCAGATTGTAAAATTTCAAGAACAACTGTTTTAGCAGATTTTCTGAACAGTTATTGGGATGAAAAGCAATGAGACATGGATATGGCATATCTGCTTTTTAAAGCACATATGAGTGACGGTAAGGGGACGGTGTGGATGAGAAGGCAAGCTACTGTAATCCCAGGACCATTTGATCAATAGATACACTTCTCTTGATTTAGATCTTGAGATTCCACAATCTTGTCCTAAAGTTATGTTTTTACGTCGTTTAGCGCATTCTGATGTATGCTTGTTTTCCAGCAGCTAAACAGAATGGAAGTGTAGGAAACAGTAGAGAGAAGCTTTGCCAGCTTAGCTTCTATCTCTGAGGTTCTTGAGAGCTGGAGTGTTCTTCTGAATCTTGTTCATTGTTTATGAATAATATGCTAAAGTCTGGTGATCGTTTGTAAGTTAGAAATGTAGGAACTTCTTGCATTTCAAGGACTTCATGCCCTGCATCAGAAAATATTGTGACTTGTATCCTCACCTTTTAAGCTCAACTCGGAGGATGTCACTGCTGTGGAATATAATATAAATCCGCAACATGAGTTTTATGACATTAGAGCGCTTCCTCTGAATTTCTCAAAGATAGCAAGCTAGTAACTAAAACTAGCCTTAGTGAGGATAACTATTTCTGGAAAAATATACGGCCACCCTGAAAGTGAGGCGACATAATTGTTTGATTCTCAAACTTATGCTACTTTAGGAGAACTGGCATATTCTTCTCCACTATCCTTGGAAGAATGAGATAACACCATTTCCTTTTTACGAGTCCACTCGTCCCGTGGGGGCAAGGTGGGGTTTTTTTTTTTTTTTGGGGGGGGGGGGAGAGGAGGGTTGGGGTATCCTCTTTTGACTGGTAGACAGCATCTCTCTTTTTTTCCCTCCTGACTGAACCTGCAAAAAAATGGCAATCTACATGTTATTAGCATAGCCTGTTAAAAGGTAATAGTTGTGGAGGGAAGGACTAAGCCTCCTCATAAATCTAGTTAGCATTTGAGTTTCTCAGATTGATCATCACTCAAGATGCTGTTGTCTTTCTTGGAAGGCAGACATATACTTTGTACTTCATGAGAGGATGCATTCTTTTCTATCATGTAGCATATCAGAGCTTGTATCACTCTACATGGTCGCCCTTAGAGCCATCAATCTTATGCTCTATCCGTCTTGCTGATGTCAAAATCATGTGAGGGATGTTTACTTGCTTTATAAAAAGGGTTGAGCACTTAAAAATTTGCTTTAATGAATATGAGCTGTGTAATCTACAATAGGCATATGAAATTGCACCATGCGATCACATGTGAGGATTTGCTATTGACACGGGTGATGATGCATCATTGAATATTTCATCCCAGTATTCATCTTAGATTATTTGTTAACATCTAAAATTCTAGCATGCCTCCATGCAAGATGGCCCTTAGGGTTGCATTATGGGTTTCTTTGATTTCTTATCACATAAATTGATCGTTCGTCTCCTCTCTCTTTCTCCAGGTGATGCCTGTTTGCTTTGTTATACTAAAAACAAATGCGAAATTACTTTTTATCTATTTGAGTTGGGAGTGATAATTTTTGCAGTCGGAGGTTAATTTCCTGGGCAGCTTATCTCATCCAACATTGTCAGGCTAATGGATTTGTTTGGAGGATAAAGAGCTGCTTCTTGTCTATGAGTTCATGCCAAAGGGTACCCTAAAGAACCACTCTTTGAAGTAAGGGTTCTTTCTTGGGCATTTTAATACACGCCTGCTTTGCATTTGTGACAACTGTGGTCTTTTCTTGGTTCAGGTACTAAAGGAATCATATGTCTTTCCTGTTGCAGGGGGCTCAGCCATTAAACCACTCCATGGGTCACACGGCTTAAAATTGCAATAGATGCAGCTAGAGGCCTTGCGTTCCTTGCACCAGTTAGAGAGCAAATAATCTGCAGAGATTTCAAGCCCTCAACATATTGCTGGACTCAGTAAGTTTATTTTGATTATCTATATTAGATTAAGCAATACCACCTTGTTGTTCCCTTAAAGTTTGGTTCCAAAATCTTCTCCTGTGCTCATCCCTCTTTTTTCGCAATCCCCTCTTGCCATTCCGGAAGCGGCAAGAATTTGAACCTATGCTTCCAGGCTTTCATTCTAGCAAGGTTTTTTCACATAAAAAATGGGAGATTGTCATGGCAATCTTCCAGGCAATTAACCTGTTCGCCCAAATCCGGCTTCCGAGTATGTTTTCTTATATTTTGATTGGAGGGCTTTTTGGTATGGTCGTTTGAAAAATGTATATTCCCAACCTACTCTTTTCGTAGTTGGTTTAATAGTAATCATTGCCCTAGCTAGCTTATTAAGTTTGCATAGTCCAAATTTACTCATATAGATTCACACTAGCATTAAAAAGTAAACTCTCCGCTTTGACCTTTTGTTTGGCATGTGTTTTTGACATCCTATAACGCCAAAATATCAGATTTTGGGTTGCAAGAAAGGGTCCAGACGAAGACAGATCACATGTATCGACGCAGGTTATTGGAACCTACGGCTATGCAGGCACCGGAGTATATAACCACAGGTAATATGATAGGCTTTCTGAATAGCTTGGGTGATCATTGAAGCTGTGTTTAGCAAACTCATGTTAGAGTACCACATCATTCTGGTTGGAACAGGTCATTTGTTGTGAAGAGCGATGTCTATAGCTTCGGGGTTGTACTGGTTGAGCTTTTGACAGGGATGCAGCATACACGCAATCGTAGAACTGATCAGCAGATTTTGGTGGAGTGGGTCAAGCCTCATCTTTCTAAAAGGAAATTGACAAGAATCATGGACTCTCGGTTGGAAGGCGGTATCCTCTGAAGGATGCTCTTGACATAGCAGCACTCGCATTCCAATGTCTCCAATATTCGCCCAACTGCCGGCCGTCGATGCACGAAGTCTTTCAGACCCTGGAAAGCATTAGTTGCAGCTAATAGAAAACACTGGTGCCTAGACGATTGATCCCGACTTGGCTGTCTTTCTTGGACACGGTCAGGATTTTTTTATTCCTCACCTGCGCCCGTTGCAGATTCATCATATCTACTCTATGTAAATGCTGTTGTGTCCAGGACTCCAGGCGACTACTTTTCTCCCTCCATTTCAGGATTTAGATTTTGTAATGCAGTATAGGTCATGGATGTCACTGTCGTAATGACTCAGCAAGCTTGGCCAGTTATGTTGAGTTGTGCTAGGAGTCGCTCTTGATATTACTTGCATTATTCTTTGGCGGTGGGGGAGGTCTGGCTAGTGAGTCGAGGTCCTCAGGTTGAGTATTTTGGATGTTTCCGGTTATCCAGATCAGGCGTTGGGTTAATTTCTTGGGGAAAACGTATTCCTTTCTCGACATGTACTGTCCCTGGCATTTCTTTGACACGCACTATCAATAATTACTTTGTACTAGTGTGATACTATGAACAGGATACATAGACTTGTAAACTTACATAGTTCAGTTGAGCCAATAAAGTTAGTTTTTTCTGCAGAAGCGAAGGTAGTTTGATCCCCGTGTGGGTGTCACGTGTGTCTATGAGTCTATTGGATTGGCTGGGGCAAAAAGCCATTTGTGTATGGGCTAGCTAGGCCGATTGATTCGCTTCGTTGGCCCATGTCGGGTTGGTTGTCCGTCCTGGCTTCAAATTTATGTTGTGGGTTTATTGTTTCTCATTGAGAGAGAGAGAGAGAGAGAGAGAGAGACAGAGAGAGAGAAGGCCTGAGCTGCCATGTTTTCCGCGAAGCATGCCCCCCTGCGTTGAAGTATAAGAGTTGTAGCGATGCAGTTCGAGCCTATTCAATGATCAAGTTTAACATGTGAAAATGAGGGGATAAAGAAATCAAAGCCATTAGCATTAATGCTGGGGATGCAGTTCACACACAGTTTAGTGAAAAAAACACTGTGCATGAGGGTGGTAGAGGGAAGAAGAGCAAAATGAGAAGAAAAAAAAGAAAGAGTTAAAGTTATCGAGTTGCTACTGTAGCTACTCAGCAGTCCTTGCGAGTGATGTTTACTCATCCTAGGAATCGGTTTAAAGCTTATTTTACGCCACAGAGAGTCGCCCGAGCTCTTCTCGGTGAATGTTTTGAATGTTTTTGGATGTCGCAGAACCATCCAGATGAGGCATTCTTGAACACTCTGGGAGAAACATTGAAGTCCTTTTCTCGATATGTCTCCGGCATGGCATTTACCCGGCACACTTTGGCAACAATTGCTCTCTGTACACAGAACTTCTAACTTTTGTAGGGACAATGATTTTTCATGTATGAGGATTGGATGGGAATTGCTGTAAGCCCTTTTGTGTCTGTTTGTGTGAAGCTGCATTTCTCGCTTCATCCTGAGAGTTAGTCAGGGTCAAGCCTTTAGTGCATCAGATTATCTGGGCCGTGACGAACTTATCGTGAACTAGCTCGGCCGATGGATTCGCTTGTTGGCCCACGTTGGACTAACCCTTCCACAAAAAAATACCAAAAAGTTTTAAACCTACTGTACTTTAGTGTCTATTCACTCATAAACCTTTTGACAATTTGCCATTGTGGTTCATCTGGTCAGTTTTGGCATGAAATTGATGACGTGGACATCGTTTGTCTTACGTGGCATGGCCGACGTCGACGTGAAATTTTTCTGAAATATTAATTTTTTTTTATATTTTTTACCATGTTTTCTTTTCTTCTTTTTTATTGCTAAGGGCCAGCAAGCCTTAAAATAAAACAAGGGAAAAAATAAAAGAAAATTTTAAAAAAATTCCATATTAGGATCAACCGCATTCACGTAGAACAGTCGGCGTCCATATTATCAATTTACTTTTCATATTGACCGGATAGACACATTGACAAATTGTCAAGGTTTAGGACTAAATTGATCAATTGAAGAGTTTAGGATTGAATTGGCAAAAGCATAGTAGATTTATGACTCTTTCGACAATTTTTCCCATCTCCTAAAGCGGGAGGGCCATGATGATACACGTTGCACCAGAAAAACCAACTTTATTTCTCCTTTCATTGTTGGTTCGAATTTGCGGAGCGTACTTTAGTTCGTGTTATTTTCCCTTTCAAAGGACTGTCACATTCTAATTATTGTGGGTGCATCTTAATTCTCCATTTGGGAGTTGTTTTTTTTTTTTGTTTGGCATACTTATATGTTGACACCTGAATTTTGCCAGCGAGTCAAACATAAATTTTCATAAAAAAAAAAAAAATTGTTTCAAGGGTCGGCTTCCATCATCAATGGTGGGATTCGATCCTCTGTAAAAAAAGATAATCGATTTATTTAGTCTTGCGCTCATAGCATTCCTTCGCACGTAGACATTAGGGCATTACACTCCGTTAGGATTTAAGGGTTGCATCTCATTAGATATGCATGCATAGGTTAAAAGGTTGACTTTTTGGTCAAACCGAGATGCCGATACTTTCTATGGGGTGTGTTCGTGTCGGGTTCTGCTGATGGACGAATTGCAGCGAGCTGGGAGATTAATCCAAGTCGAGGCATTCAATTCCGAGAAAAGAGAAGCGACAGTTCATGGCTCAAATAGGCCATGCTTGTATGGAGGGGGGGGGGGGGTTGTTCAAAAAAGACTTTCAATTCTGCTAATATTGTCCTAAAACCCTTTCACATTTCGTCAATTGAGTCTATTCAACAATTTTGATCGAAATCCGTTGACGTGGATACCGACCTCCTACATAGCATGACAGGTATTGATGTAGACAATTTCTAATAATATTTTAAGATATTTTTTTGAAATTTGTTAATTTAATTTATATATTTTGTATCAATGATATTTTATTGTAGTCAATTGTGGTAAGTCCAAGGACCTTAGGGTTTCGGATGTTTCTGGACCATCGCAATGGGATAATGCTGGTATTGGGAAGAACGTGTACCTTTTCTCGATTTGTATTGCCGTGGCAAATATTACTATCGATAATTACTTTGTACAGATACTTGAAACTTCATAGTTCAGTTGAGCAAACAAAGTTAGCTTTGCTGCGGAAGCGAAGGTAGTTTGATCCTGTGTGCGTGTCATGCCATGAGTCTGCTAGATTGGTGGGCCGAAAGGGATATGTGTATGGGCTATCTAGGCCCGCCCATTGATTTGCTTCTCGGCCCATGCTGGGCCGGTGGCCGGTCCACGCCTCCATTGAGAGAGAAGGTCTGGGCCTCCGAGAGTGAGGGTCGTAGTGAGCGGTTAGAGCTATTTTGATGATGCTCTTCACCGCACACACCTGCAGTGAAGAACACCACGCAGTGATGATGGCGGAGGGAGGAAGAGAGGGAAAGAGAGAACAAGAAGTGAAAATTAAAACGAAACGCTAAACCAGGGGACGAACGAACAAGAGGAACATTCATCGACGACAGTGACCCGAGTTGGTGATCTCGCGAGCCATTTTTGATTCCCTCCAAGCGTGTGAAGGTCGTCGGTCTTCTTTTGCGAGCGAAAAGCCAAAAGAAGAAAAAAAAATCCCTACCACAGCACAGAACATATGAATTATCCCATTTTCGAAGGCTTCGATATCGTTGCAAGTATGGCAGGCACTCGGCTCGCCGGTCGGTCTGATCGGAGAGGATTGAGTGCTCCTATCGTTGACTTTTCCCAAGTATACGGCACGAAGGCATTTGACTGATGGTTAGGATGTTTGATGGTATCTCAGTACCTTACCCCGGCCAAAGGTAGGGGAAATCGCTTCTATTCTCTTGAAAAAAGAGTGTAGAGCTCCTGATCTTCCCTCGCCACATGGATGTGTGAAGTCAATGATACTTAATCCAAACTTTGTCAAATTGGTCCTTTCCATCGGGTGCTTTTCCATTTTTTAGTCACTTATTTATGTGTTTGAAATGAATACATTTCGAACTATTTAGGATCTTTGGGGGACACCACATTTAAATGTTTCTAAACATAAGAACAAGCGTGTCTAGGGTTTTTCCTCGAGCTGTTTTGACATTTTCCATAGAGAAGCAGATTTGTTAGCCTAATAGATTCATAATTGACTAGATCATTAGATAGAAGTTATATCCAAGTACTAAATCTCAACCCTTTTGTTTATTGCAGGCGCGTTTCAGGCAAGATTCTAGCTTTTCTTATGACTATTTTGCCAAAATTTAGAGATTACTTTACTTGAAACTTTTACGGGAATTATTTGAAATCACCATATGTGCTAATACTTACGCAACATTGATAAATATTTTAGGTGTGCATTATGTAAAATAACTCTTTGGGAGGGGGGGCCTCGAAAAGTAGAAACTAGAAATTAAAAAAGCATCAAACCGAGTACTCTTTAGTATGGAAAAGAAAATATTTATTAAAATATTATGTGTTCTTTCTCTATTATCGGTTTAAATTTTTTGGTTGAACTTTTTAACATAGTATACAAGTCAAATTCTAAACATACCATGTACCTTGATACTTTATCGATCAATTTAAGCTTAGTACTGAATTAATAAAATCTCAGAATATTTATACCGATTTTAAAATGCATCAAACTTGAAAGTCTCTCATCATTACTGGCATCCCCCACGTGTGCATGGTCGACCGAAAGAGACATTCTCCTTTTTTCTTTTTGTCTTTTGGTCAAAAGAGATATTGCTCTTTCAAACATGATTGATGGATTGTGAAACAAAGTCAAAAGAAACATAAAAAGAAGAATGTTCCAACGGATGCTCGGACAAAGAAAAAGGGCGTAGGGGGCCCATCCTATCCCTCTCCTGAAGAGAAAGGAAGGATCTTTTCTCTGTCTCATTGAGATAAGATAAATAATAATAGTAATGGGGCCAAACTAGAGTTTATTATAATCGTCATTAAAAAAAGATATATTAAATGAAATCTTACTTCACCTTTTTTAATTTGCTAGACATTGGAAGAGATTTCCTTTTTTCTTTTGGTCCCAAGACAATGGCAAATTTGGTCAGTTTATCAGGTAATCACGAACCCATTTAAATCTCGTCGATTTTGCAAAAAATAAATAATTCCGTAAAGATTTCACTATAGATAATCGTTCGCGTCGCTTGATAATTACTTAATAGAGAATTTTAATTATTTTCGTGAATGATGAAACGTTCATTCATTTTATTAGCAATACGAGAGATCATCTCTACAAAAATTTTATTCAAATCATTCATTTTTTAGAGAAATGAAAACATTTAAATTAGATTGTCAAAATATTTTAGTGAACAATAAAAATATTTTTCGTCAATTCATTTTTTGTAAGCAATACAAATAATTATTTTTAGGAAAATATTTTTTAAGTCATTTATTTTTCTCGAAATAAACGGAGTTTTAGTCATAGCTATTTTTCTTTTCTGGAATAATAATCAATAATTGGTCCCAAATAAGCTTCCCAGAGGAGTCGAATCCACTTGACGTGGTGCTCCATGCAGTCATGTATGGACTTGGTAGCAGGAGAATCCAAGTCAACGTCAGTCTCTGGAGCAACCCATTTTTAGGTCGTCTCTTACGTTACTTTACCCGTATAGAATGCCCATTGCACACGTCTTGTACGTAAAACTTGTCATTATAACTTGAATGTCTTGATTAAGGGTTTGTTCCCTTTATTTTATTTTATTTTATTTTGTGTACTTTCCGGAGCATGTTGGAATTCAATGTCGGAAATTCAAATCTGTCACGTACGTCTCGAGTTCGATGGTAGGTTTTTGGAACTGATTGAAGATTAGGTTGCTGGTCAACGATCAATTTTGCAAAGAAAATAGCGGCAGGGGTTTCGATTCACTTTTGTTTTCTCCTTGAGTTGCGGCTTTGAATAATGATAGGGCCCAGATAAATTCGTATTTACAAACATGTTTCTCGTCCAAGTTCATGGTTGGAATATACAGATTGGCGGAACTTTTGGGTCACTTGAACTTAACTCGTCTGCAGAAACTTCATGGCCCATTCTTGGACTTCCCTGATCTTCCGCTCACAAGCACCGACCACTGCTGTCTGTGAGCTGGCCCGAACACCGGTTCGGCAGAACGAGGCGAAATGCTCACAATTGTTATTGATGAGGTCGTACTCGCCGAAACCATTGCTCTCGTGAAGCTCGTGAGCCTTGTTCACGACTTCCTCGGGCAATTTGGTGCCGGGTAAGGTCGTGCCAGTCCCCCATCTCGTCAGCACAAACCACAGCAGTGGCCGCCCATATGCATACAAGTGGAGGGAGTGGAGTTTCTCGCCTTCTTGCCGGAAGCTGTCGAGACACGTCTTGTCGACTCCTGTTCTGGTGAAGTGAACCACGTACCCCTCTCCAACGTAGATTCTGTCATAATCGATAATGGGTATGTTGGATCGGTGAGCGAGAGAGGATTGTCACAAGTGAATCATATTTTATAAAGTTGGACGGATTAAGAGCAACATCAAATTAGCTGCAATGAGGCCTGCACTTTGCCGAGCGTGTGATGATACATCTTTGGGGATACGTACCTACTCAAGTCGATGAGATATGGAATGTTCCAGGCCGGCTATAGTTCGCAGAAATTGCGCTTTTTTCTATTTTCAAGTGAAATGATCACTATGATCTAATTTGTATAATAGCAAAACCATATTTGAAATTCCATGAGATAGTGCTGCCGACCAGACAAAACAAAGATTGATTGTTGATATTCTTCTTGGTTAGCAAACAGAGAAATAAGTCGACGTCTGTGGATATAGGTTTAACTTTGGGATTTAAGGGGTTCGTGTTAGTTTATTTATATATCTATTTTGGGTGGTGTTTCATTCTTATTGGGTTGATAAGTTGCGTGTTAACTCACTAATGGAATTTTTTTTGTTGATGATCGAGATTCTGCGCGGCTGGCGAGCTTGCGCTCGAACCAGTGGTGAAGCACGACTAGTCCTAGGGGAGACCGTAGGACCCCATCACCACGGCACTCTGGGTAAGACACCGGTGTTAGTCGGAATGCCGTCTAGCCCTGACGCGAACGTCACGATTTGAAACCCATGACCTCTAGGTCACAGAGCTCCTACAACTAGGCCACCAGCCGGTGGGTCACTTAATGGAATTTGTCTCTAGGGTCACCAAGAAAAATCGTTATTTTATTTTTGGTGACTTCCAAGAAGGTCGTAAACTGTTGAATGCTTTGTGTATTTCCTCTGGCTCTTATGGAAACAAAATGGGCGATCAAAACCAAATACATGAACAGCCCTTGAAATGAGAAGGAGTAGTGAATTCACCGTTAATCGTCTCTTTACTAGTGTAAAGTTTCACACACGGAGCAGGAAGCTAGGAGGGCAAGATTCATATGATTGCCTGAGTTCAGCCAGTTAAGTTACACTACTGCTCTTTGGCCACAAACCGAAAGATCAGAAAGGATAATTCAGTTGGGCCACATATTCAGAAATTCACGTGACGGAGAATAACAACGATAATGGGAAAGGAAGAGGAGATGATCAATCACTAACCATGATGGGTGTGTATAAGCCATGTCGCCGATACGTATAGATGTGATCTCCAGGCTTAAGATCTTCCTGTCTTACCACAACTGTGAACCCTAATACCCCGTTGATAATCTGTGACACATTCTCTCTCTTGGGGCACCTTCGTCGGTCTCTCGGACTGCGTGCTTGCTTGCTTGAGCTTCGGTCTCGTGTTTAGTTTTAGTTTTCGACGCACCTAAAAAAGCTGAAAAGAGCATAACGGATTTGAGAGACAGAGAGACAATGTGAAGGGTTTGATAGAATGGGTATGATGAGTGTGTATGTCAGCTCACTCGGAGACTTTCTTTTCTTGTGTTGAAATTGAGTAACCAGTAGAAAAAAACGAAAAGAAGTACTTCGGAAGGTAATCACTGCACCGCTCCGCCGAGCCGTTTTTTGTCGGTGCTCAGAAAGCGGAGCCCTTTCGGACGTCTTCGAAAGCTTGATTGGCCCGCTTCCGCCTGTTCGTTTTTCGCTTCTCTTGTCGTACTGTATGGTAATTGAGAAGCTTGAAGTATAAGCCGACTCTGCGTTCTTTTTGTTTGGATTGTATTGGATCTCCACGAACTCCCTCGTGGTCCCAGTGCTTTGCCCGTTCGCTTCTCTCGTGTCAGTTGATGATTTGTTGGAGTTGGTTGTTTTTGAGACGCACAGATCTCCACTAGTCCCTTTACCTTCGTTTGCTTCTCCTTCTCTTTTTGTCTTTGTTTTTATGTTTTGTATTGTCTATGTCATTGTTGTTCTCTCTCTTCTATCGAACCAAACCCTTAGCGATTTTTTAATAAGTGATACGTTTTATGGTGAAAGGAAGAATTTTAGTGTATTGTAGAATACTACCAGTGGTTGGATGTTGTTTATTTGGGCGGCATTTTATCTCTTTGTTTCCCCTTATTCCATGCTAATCAATACTATTTTCATGATCAATATATGTCCATGTCATGAATCATGTAGCCACGACTCCGTGCATTCGTCTCCACTCCTCTGACTTAGTGGTTTTTATCTTATAAGTGCTAAACATCAATAACAAAATATTAATTGTTAGATAAAATATTAAATAAAAGAAAGGAATAGTGTGGTATGAAATTCAGTATGGGTATGTTAGGTTCGTTGTTGACTCGCCTCCAATATTATCCATTGTGTAATAAAGGGTTTTCCTGTAGGGCATTTCATGAGTAAGTGGGTGTTGTTATGTTTCGTAGGATCTTAATATTTTTGTGTGTCTCTTTTTTGTTCTATGTTATTTTTGCTTGTCTGTTTTTGTGGTCATTTTCAAATCCTTTGATCTAGACATGGATACCCCTTTTTTAACGATCTTGTTATATTATCTGACTTATTTCATTGATCATGTATGTATCTAGTAGACTCCATTCTCACAGGTTGTGATATTATTGGCATAAAAAGTGTTAGAAATATCTATATCTTCGCATGGGTAGGCATCGTTCCGTTCATCCCCTATGGTCTTTGTAGAAATTTATTGTGATGGTCCATGTGCGGGGGAACCTTTTCAATCAATTTAAGCCATATTGTTTATGCGAAAGTTGAATTACTGTTTTCCGGGCCCGTTCGCTTACTTGCCATAGACGTCAGACGTATGTGTGTTAATTAAATGAATAAGACAATTGTTTTTTTTTGTTTTTTGTTGCATTATTCAACTGTTTGTGTTTATTTTCTAATATTGTATGAAGGGTTATTTCGGATCACATGTAACATTGTAGGGTTTTCTATTGTCATGAGGCTTAATATTACTCAAATTTAGGCGCGTCCATTAGTCAAACTGTGTAAGAGAAGGGATTCGTCAGTATCAACCTGTAACATTAGTTTGGGTTTCTATATCTTGCCCGCTGTTGGAACATTACTCATAAGCATTGACTGTTCATTTTCATTTGTTTTACGTGACTTTAATGAATTGACAAGAATTTTGTGGTTTTTTTTTGATTGTTCGATTTTTGTGCCGAATTTGGTTTTGATAGTCATAAATTTCTTTTTCAAACCGTGTTTTGTTTCAAAAATTGCTTTCCTTTCCTTTCGGCTCTCCCCTTTGTTGTTGTTTCTGCCCGCGTAATTTTATCCCCCACTATGCTTCAACAAATGACTGTGGCTCAATCTTTGACTGGTTCCAAATGAAAATTCTAGCATACCGGTTTTTTCTTCTGTCCCCGAGGTATCTTGTGAGTATGGCGCTTTGTTACCTTTTCATGATGTTCATAGAAGTAACCCTTAATTATCTTATTAGATAGTAGGGATTCGATGCATCCATCCCAAACCACTATACCACTTTTAAGTTGGGAAACAAAAGCATGTTGCAATTAGTAAGGAAATTGTTCGTTCGCTTTCATTGATCTGCATGGTTTGTTGATTTGCAGATGATCTCTTTGTTGTGTTGGAGATTCTACCACATAAGACCTGGTAATGATGGTTGTTGCGAGAAAAGGAAAAATGAAACGTAGACAGTATCACAAGAGATAGAAGAAAAGGCACGGAGTTGAGTTTATGTTTTGATTTTTTTAGTGGTGGCATTTGGTTACACCATTAGGTGCGGCACGTAGGTGTTCGGCGAATATACGATCGAAATAGGTCACTCAATCAAAGAGTGGATGTGTCGGCTGACGATTTACCGATAAGATTTTTATATTGAAGTGGGAACTTGATTCTTTGATTACTTCCGTCGTATGCTCTTCTCGGCATAGTGTCTTATCGGAATTTTTCATCTTTTTTAGTTCTCCCAACTCTAAATATAAATGTATCGTGTTGGGTCACCTCTTAATAACCATACTGTTTGGGTGCCACTATAGTACCTATCTCAAGTTGTGTTATTTTTGGTTTTTATTTTTTTTTTTCTACTTGTGTGACGAGTATTAAAAAACCCTTATGGGCATGTGCCAGCACTATAGGCCCATTTTTCATTAGAATAGTAAATGATTAAAATATTGGTGGTTTACCATTAAGCAAAATGCATACTTTATTCTAGTTCGTGTAGAAAGGAAATCATATTTTATTTCTATTGATATGGGTGAAATGATGATGTGAAATGATTTTGTCACTCCCTTATTTGCTTGTTCTTTTTTTTCTTTTGAGGACATGTCTGTGCCTTACGGTAAGATATAGGCTTCTCTTTGGGATTTAAGGGTCCCTAAAACGCTTCATTTTATGCTTGGGTTGTGTTGTTAACACTATAAGAAGTGACAATACTTGGCTTGTTCTTGTTTAGAGTAGGGTGCTGTCTTCTTGTTGACTGGTCACCAAGAACAAGAAATTTAGGGTTTAAACCAAGAATCTTGTTTAACTATGTTCGATGTGTCATTGGTCATGTTTGTTCTTAGCAAAGAAAGAAGATAAACTATTCTATGGTTTTGTTTGGCTCTTGTCTCGTTATGGAAAAACCCTAATTTTTGCTTGTGAGTAGACTTCAGATATGTGTGTATGGACAGGCCCTTCACTCTAAAAAATGGAATTGTAAGTTAAGAATAAAACTGTTTGATTAAGGGTGTAACCCCAATGCAAATGGTCTTCTTAGGTGCAATTTTGTCGAACATAGGAGCAGGAAAGCTTGTAACGGACCAAGAATTCGTTCCATGTGATGTATGATTGCTGTGAAATGTATTCATTCAAAGGCAGGAAAGCTGTTAACAATCACTTGTTTTCTTTTTTGGTCCAAATGAAAAATGGATTCTTTTTTTGCAAAGGTTTTGATTGTAAAGATAAGAAATTTTGCAATTTGATAAGGTTGCATTAATATAGTCGTATTTAAGCTCGCATCATCCCATTTTACTCGCAATTTAGCCCCCCCGCATATTCGGACTTTGTTCCATGTTATCTAAAAACGAGTGATTGTAATTGCTTGAATGGGAAAAAGT
>JAGVVM010014799.1:0-11851 GCA_019149425.1 Psidium friedrichsthalianum
CCTTCTTTCATAGTTGGTCCCAAGCCACCATCATCCAGAGAGAGTTCCTACAAGAACAAAAATTGAAAATCATTGAACAAAGCCACAGATCCAAAGTTTCTTGGATATAGCACAAATTGAGAGGAGGCCAACGCTCCCATGATCCAGTACATTTAGTTATCTGCAAAACACCTATGGACCCGAACCGACCGAAAACTGTTGTGAGATTGACTTTAAGGAAAGTACAAAGAAAACAAACTCTAAAAATTAGCAAGTTTTACATAGAGTAAGTTGCACTTGAGATCATACTGCACCTCCACCTGTGCAAGCACCGTATGGAAATTAACCGTAACACGTTAGGACATATTTCCTGCTATTCATGATATCCACAACCCATTTTCTTAAGACAGATAAGCGTTCCTCCAGGTCTGATGAACCTAATACTATTTACCTATGATTTGAAATATTCCCTATCTGTTTCCTTTAAATACACAAGCATTCCTCTTTTCCGTTTAACCTAAAAAGTTGGAGTTGCAAATGAGTATTCTTGTAAGCTTGGAAATATAGAATGAGGATCATTAGAGTACTTTCTACTGTAATTTATGTCTGTTCCATGGTTACAAGGTTAAGATATTCTGTACAAAAAAATCTTCCTATATTTTGCAATACAAAGTTCCAGCCCAGGGCAAAATACTGTCCCTACCTTGTACCCTGCACACACTCCTACTACCTACTTTATAGTGATCAAGTGTCGTTTCGAGTTTCAGTGAAGGCCAAGCACAATAAGCAAAAACTTTGGCCCAAGCCTACCAAGATGATGAGTCGGCCCAACAACTACCAAGCCCATAAACAGCTCTAGAGACGACGCAGGTGGTGCATACAAGTGGGGTGGGGGGGAAGAATGCAATGTTATGCTAAATGTGCTAACTGATGACTATTGGTTGGTGAGTTATTCCGAGTATTTTCTGAACAAGTTTTCAAGTGCCAATTGCACCTAACAAATTCAACTTGCCCAATGGCCAAAGAAGTCCTACAAGAGAAACTTCATAATGTCCTAGTAAAGAGACCATACCAAACCCAATGCTTCTCCCAGACTTTTAGGTCGCTCTTCACCACAAACACCGACAAGCATGTTCAGTAGATACTCCCTCTGTTCCGGCTTTAATTGTCTTTCAAGGCCCAGAGCCACCATTTCCATCTCAGGCTACAAAAAGAGTAGAGAGATAAGAATTACAACTAATAGAGATTGCTTAGATAATCATGTAATTAAATAACAAAAAGGCTATCATTTAAGAGCAAAAACTGCATCTACCAACAGCTAAGAAACTGGACATGCATAAAGCATGTATCTATGCTAATTTGAAGTCATAAACAGTTGAAACAAGCTAGGATACTTTGGTCACATCTGTATGTATAGAGCTCCTGATCACAACCATAAATCTGAAGATTAAAGCTCATGCAATTGATAAAGTTTCTGACAGGGAACATACAGAAAAGTCTCTCGGAGGGAATATTTGGTGAAGAACACAAATACTTGACAGGTGAGCTAGTGCCTCAGAATGTTCACCTTGCATTTCCAATGCCTGCAGTAAAATGTGCAAGTTGCTTATGACGAAATCAAGAGGCAGCAGAATATCGATGTTGCCTTGGATGGCTTCAACTATTCAAAGATAGAAATTTACCCAATAACTGATCCCCCCTCTGGGTGTCTGGTTGTAGAATTCATTCTTTGTCCATGGTTTTAGTGAAAAGTTTTTAAAAACATAGTTTTCATCTTCATGTTTCTTTTTCCTATAAAGTATGCTTGGTACCAATGACAATTTACACAATCCACGTACTTCCATGCATTTTACTTTAATTGCGATTCCCAAAAAAAAAAAAAAAAAAGCAAGATAAGTAGTCCACATAATTTCATTCTTCCTCTTATTCCAGCTTGAACATAGTGAAATCAGCACTCTCTTGTTCTCTAATATTCAAGGAAAGTAAAACAGAGTAGGCTACCAAACATGTTCCCAAACCAGTTATTTTACTTCCATGGAAAATGACAACTTAAAACCGAAATGTTTCCTAACCATATAGCACTGTGAAATATTTCGAATAACCAAATAGCGCTGATGTTCCAAAGTTCAATCCCAGGATTAATTCAAAGTTCATTACTCTTATTTTTGCTACAAGAAGGATTGTTACTAAATAAAATTATGCGACCAATTTCTCCCGCATCTCGTAATCAGTTTTCCACCATATCAGCTAATGCAAGAAGGATTAATCTAAGTTCATTGCTCTTATTTTTGCTACAAGAAGGATTGTTACTAGACAAATTATGCAACCAATTTCTCCCACATGTCTTAATCAGTTTTCCACCATACCAGCTAATACAAAGAAACAAGGTCCCTCTCAATTTACAAATTCATGCAGTCAACCTGGTTTTTGAAAAATAATTGAAAGATCGCGCCCTTAGTAAGTATATAATGGGTTGAGTAAAATCATAAACCACCTTTCGAGATATCAATCATGTTATAAAACTGTGGGCTTTATTGCTCCTTTTTATTCCTTGCGCACGTTGTCACTAGCCCCATAATGAGAAATTAGGACACACACCTAGGAAGTAAGAAGTCTTTCTTTATTCTTAAGCATAGCTAAGTCCCCAAATTTTCAGAAGTCATATTGGCTCATGAGTGCCGCTTTACATGCTTAGGTTGTGACCCTGCCAAACAGGAGAAATATTTACCCAGGCTTGTAGAAAACCAGATCGTGTGCGTGCAGCAACAGCAGCAGTCACAATTCTTGCCGCACGAGTGGTCTCAAGCGCTATGTTCCCAGCAAGCCCAGCAAGGAATTGCCTAGGATCCTCCCCATCTATCTCTAAAGAGATGGATCGACCTGAAGAACTATAAATTTCTTAGAAAATCGTAACTCCAAAGGATAAAAGAGTTGGCCAAAAACAACTAGACAGAGAGTGCAGTCTAAAAGTACATACTGATTGCACATATTCAGAACAAAGTCAACAGACACGCGATAAAATGAATCCCGAGTGTTTTCTGTGCCAAAGGAGACTCTGATTCCCGAAGTCCTGCATATGCGACGCAACTGCTCATCCATACAGGCAAAGAGAAGTCCAGAATGTCATTAATGGATCACCTGATAAACAACTGGTGCTGAGGAAAAAAAAATTACACCATAAACAGAGAAAACTAAAAATATGAAAAACCCAAGTGTGTTAATTTGGTCATAGTATGGAGAAACTGAGATGACATGAGACATCTTCTATATATACCATATTATTCTATATATTCTAGTTAACATAATTTAACTAACCTATAAAAAAAAAGGGCAAATCAAATCCTATATTTTGAATTCGAAATCTTTTTGGATCAGATTGAAATAGGATTTTTTGGGGAATGAATGGAAAAATCGCAAAATTGGAAGAAGAAAGGATTTTTTGGTTAGATGCATGGAATTGGCTAAGCATTTTCTTCGAACAAATATAGAACCAGAATGGATGGTTTTATGTCTACTACCAGTTCTTCCTCCTGAACTACGACCCAAGATCCAGATAGATGGAGGTAAGCTAATGAGCTCGGATATTAATAAACTCTATCACATAGACGCTTATGACTTCCCCTCTATGCCATGCGGTAATGATTCCTCCAGCATTATGACCTTTACTACAACAATGTTGTCCATAGATCAAATTATTTCGTGTATTGGATTTCACTTGACTGTCTACGGCTCCATTGCATGTGCTCGGAGTAGAAGTTTTAGAAATGACAAATAAATTAGTAATCGCTTCCTTGAACTGGCATAACTGCGCTAAATTAACTGCATTCAATTAACCTTAGACAGCATACAACTTGCAGATGATGTGCACAGATTATGACTAGTTTCTTAGACCAGAAAACAAAAAATGGAAAGTTTCCTCAGTTCTTCGAAACTGATCGTGAATAAAGTTATCCTGAAGAGAAGTGCCTTTCCCTTGGTTATTTAATCAATACTGCTGCAAAATTCAAAATACCATGTTTAGAAATAATTGCGCGCAGTCTAATAATTAAGTACAAGCCTTCTTATTCGTAAAATTCTTTATTTTCACTGCTGAAAATTACTAATAAAAGGGCAACAGGAATTACAAACCCATGGGAATCATAAATAAGTCAATAAAATGCTTCATGCCATATAATTAACAAGTCATAAGAGGACTAACTTGAACTATGTCAGAGACCATAATGTCCTTTCCACGCAATCTATTGTCGACAATTTCTGCATAACCATTTTCATGAGTTGCCTGGAAGACATAATTGAAGGCAATCGTAATTGAGAACATACAAGCAATAAATGTTTCCCATTCACATGCAGAGAAGCATTCAAATAATGTTAAAGAACTCTTGGAAGCAAAAATTTCCATCAAAGGCCAGATGCAACCAAAATAGCAGCAGACTCAAGGAAATTGGAAGCCTCACAGCTGCAATAAGTACTACAAGAATCTAAGAATGAAGATACAGAGATGTATCCTTCTACATGACCAGAAAGTCCTATAATTGACACAAGAATGCACCAGAAAGGCCTATAACCAACACAAGCAGCAGTACCGTTGAGTGCAAATTCCCCAAATCATTGGCCAGCTCATATCCCCCATTTTCACGTCAAGCAATGCACAATGACAGAAGAATAAAAAATGCATATCATCTATCTAATCACCTGAGATAAGATAATGAAGGCCAGACTGTTAGCTTGTATGGGGCATCACAGAGCATCCAAGGAGGTCAAAGTTAATGCCTGCTAAAGTCTGACTAAGGAAAGGGACTAAAACAAATATCTTTGGCATTGTTAATACCATTTATTTATGGGGTTAATGTTAATGACGGATCCCCAAACTATTTAACTGAGCATTCTGGTTCGCTATGCCCTATTCATATCAACACATAATTCTAGAGCTGAGCACCCAATTCCATGCAGTCAAACCTTGATAACAGGCACATATAAAAGTTTAGCACGGTACAGTATCTCTAACAGACTAGCAAGGAAACAACAAGCACGGACCTCGCACCAATCTATTAGCCTCCCTCTGATAATACTCCTTATCCACCTCCAAATTCACGGCTGACGAGGTCGAGGTCGTCGCAGCTGGCCACCATTCAGGCAACTTCTCTTCAAGCCGAGGCGTGAAATTCCTACGCCTTCTCTGGGGAGACCCATCGACAGTCTCCTGTAATGCGGGCGAAAGGGGATTATCCGAAACCCTAGACCCATCAATCTCCTTCCTCGTCGCAACAACCACCTCCCTGCCACCAAGGCTCCTGTCTCTCCTAACCACGACAGCTTCATTCTTCTTGTACCCGAACCGCGACCTAAATCCCAGCACCAACTGAACCACGACCTTGAGCGCGAAAACGACCACAAAGCTCAAAGCCACCACACTCCCGACAAACTGGATGGTCGACCTTCGGCAGGATATCACCATTCTATTACTATCGTCCAAAGTGACGAGCGTACTCAGGTCCGCGTACGCCTCTCCGCCGGCGGAGACGAGAGAACCGAAGCTGGATTTGGCTCGGGCGGACAAGCTAGTGAAGTCGATGGTGAGCTCGACGCTGTGCTCGTCGAAGGCGACAAGCTTGGAGGACTTGGCATCGGAAGCGTCGTGGTTGGGGAGGGCGTGCCTCGGGCGGCGGCGATGGTGGCGCCTCATCTTCTTGTAGCAGGAGACGAAGAAGAGACGAGGAGGAGGGGGAGGAGCGATGGCGTGGCTTCGCAGCCGCGGCGGCCATTGGCGGTGGCGAGTAGTCAGGTGGTGGCGGTGGCGGTGGTTGCGTACAGAGCAAGAAGGAGAAGAGGAGGAAGAGAGGAAGAGGAGAGAGAGGGAGTGAAGAGAGGTCATCGAATTGGTGGGGAACGAAAGAGACGAGACAAAAAGAAGAAGCGGAGACTCCCAAAAAGCTTTTTGCAGGAGAAATGCCGAATCCAGCCAACCAATACTTGGCAATTCAAGTCCTGATCTCCAGTAGAGACAAGACAACCTCGGTAAATTCACGATACAACTTTCGTTCAATCGTTGCTGTATAGGAAATGATCTGGACTATGTCCCAACTTCGTTTCTGAATTGAAATTTATCTTCGATAAATAAATCGAAAAATAATAATAATAATAATAATAATAATAATAAAAGATAATGTTCAAATGTATTTAATTTTAAAAATTTCGTATTCAACTGCATTCCGGCACAATTAGCGTGTGCCAAGATGATTACGAAAACTGCCCACAAGCCAATGCCACTAATGTTATAGGCTCGCCCAAGCAAATTAGACTCGAAGCACGAAGGCACCCCCTCCACATAACATCATCTTCTTGGGCACGGGCTCTCTCAAGTCCGGTCTTTTTACAAAGGAAACTTAGTTATGCGGTCTTATAGTTTAGGAATTAATACCACGAAAAACCTCAAATTAGTACACCTATAAGAAAAATTTATCCCAAATTTTTTTTTTTTGTATCGAAGGTGTCCGGGCCAGCGTCAGATCCCAAATTATTTTTTTAATCCTAATAAATCCTAAAATGATACATTTTTTATGAATTTCCACCAAATTAATACACATGTAATAAATTTACCCTCCGTTAATTTCGTTAACTTTTATCGTCAAATTATTGATTTAAATAACACATGACAATTTTCGGATATACACATTTAGGATTTTTACCCTCTATTTGTCACATGTGTATCAATTTTGAATTTTTCGTGGCATTAATCCAATTTAAAGAAAACTAACGGATGATAAATTTATCACATGTGTATCAATTTAAAGTCTTTGATTGCCAAAATAATTAATTTATTATAAATTTATCGCAAACGTACCGGTTTGAAATTTTTAGTAGCCAAAAAGATAATTTAGGATATACTTACCTTACCAAAAAAAAAGATAATTTAGGATAAATTTATTACGGATATACCAGTTTGAGGATTTTTTGTGATCAAAAAATAATTTGTGGTAAATTTAACACAAATGTATCAATTTAAAGTTTTTCATGGTATTAACTCCATAGTTTATTCCTTCCTTCCACAAATCCTATTTTGCATCAAAAGCACGAATTGAACCGCTTCAATGTTAATTCATGAGCTTGCCATCCTGTTTTCCCCCTCAACCAGGCACCAGAACTCAATAATATGAATCAGTACCAGCCTCTAAAAACGAGCTCCACAGCCCCAGTTACAAGCAAAACATAAGGAGTTTCAACACAACCAACAGCAAACGAAAAGGACGCTCTGCTGGCCCGACCTCCCCATTTGCTTTTCTAGAAGCTTAAACCGTTAGGATACTGCGAGGGAGAATGGGAAGACATAAGCAAGGCCACTCCGTAAACCTTGCTTCTTGCTATATTTCTGCATTTTATAAGTCTCTAGGATGTACAATTAGTGTCTTTTTTATACTGACAAGTGCATTGACAGAGAAGCGTTTCATTCTCAAAAATTTCTAGCATAATTCATTTCCCCAATACATGGTATCCTGCGAGCATTTGTCGGTGTCGAACAATACTCAAAAGTCACTCTAATATCCTAGAAAGAATCACGTGCACAGCAAGAAGGTAGAAGACAAGGGGCAAAATTCCTTTCTTGGCTGGTCTCAGATGAAGGGTTCACGAAGCTTGTCGCTTGACGTAGAGCCCGCTCAGTCCACTCCTAACTCATCCACTCCCCCTGCTTGGCTTCGGTGTGGCTTTGCAAGAGCCTCTTCATCATGACCAGCTAAAAGGATCCAAAGAAGTGGAACGATTTCTCTATATTTTATTTCTCTGTAAGAAATGGCTAATCCTGTACCCACCAATCACTCCTGCCAGAAGAATGCTTTTAATCAGTTCCTTAAAAGGGGGGAAAAAGTAAAAGGGCTGCAGCTTTCACTACCAGAAATGAAAAACTTAAGCTGCATCACATTACAACGTTTATGATGGCAAAAAACACATGAAATCACCGGAGTAACTACTTCCAAGCTGAAAAAATGTTCAAGTGCAGCAGCCAGTCTCATATCATCTTGATGAGTTTCACATACAAACACCGATATCATATAGAACAAGAGAATCACAGACGAAAGAACAGATAGATTCTTCCAAAGTTCCCAACTCAGCTGAAGGTAAATGTTACACAGCACATTCAGTCTGAGACACTCCATCGCAGGATATTTATCTCACGGATGACTGGCCAATATATAAGGAAGAGTGTAATCGAGGTGGAGAGACAAATAATACCTGAAATAACTTCATCTAGGAAGAAGTGGTTGCCTGTCGTCAGATCCAACTCTATGGGTAGCCTGAGAGTAGGGCAAATCAGCAGAAACGAGCATCAGTGAGATGACAAAAGTATAGAAAGATTAAAATTGGTACATAAAGGATGAAGAATCTCACACCTCATCATTAGCTCCTGCTGCCATATTTACAAAGGAATCCCTCGACCTGGAAGATGATCAACAAAGTCAACCCAACTATCCAGCTAAGTAATAGAAGAGAGCTTCCATTATTATTTCACAGGAGCAACTACACTTGCCTAAGACATTCATTAGAACAAAATTTGTGTGCTTCTTCACAAATACAATTTTCTTAAACCTACTCAGAAATTTGCTAAAGTTCAAGTTCTCAGCGACTGGTCATGTAAAGAGTACCGAAATAACTGTAAAGGCATACCTTTGGTTATCTTCTGGTTCTACCAACTCCAGCATCCCATTCTGCTGTTCATCTTTGACTTTTGATAGGGGTGAAAAGAACTGCACAATTAAAAGCATAAGACAAGTGAAGGAAGAAAGGTGCAAATATAAGATCACTATTAGACCAAATAACCCATGGAACAATTCTTCACTTACCTGGTGCATCGAGATAAAAACAATGGAAATTCCCAACATAAAGTTTATAGTTAAACTGTGACCAAACAAAGCTGCAGATGCTATGCCTGTAAAGATTGTGGCAACTGTTGACGAGTACTTCTTCAAGATTGTATCTGGAATGGCCCCCAATAGATATATGTTAGAGATGTTAACCATCTAAAAGACAGAAAGCACATGATAGATTATTTAGTTCCATTAAACAGGAGGTCTCCAGCTGTCGAACTAATAGAATAAGAGCAAAGCCACAAACTCAATGGATCATACATACAGTCCAACCTGCATATTTAAAGAAAAAGGAGGACAAAATTCCTTGGGCCGCATTGTTGCATATCAGAAGTATGGTAGCCTTCGAAAGTCCTTGTAGGATATCAAAGCTGCCTGGACCTGAGAGTGACAACAAAAATGATCATTGTATGCATTTTCTTGCAATTCAGATTGGTTATCTCAGAGCAGAAAATCTCCAAAGCCTAAAGGAGGAAATCTTCACCAAAAGAACCACAAATATAAACAAAAACATCTTTAAAGTTCAGTATTCTATTGGATGTACTGTATAGCCAGAAGTAAGAAGTTTATCTTGCAAATACGTAGAACAGAGTGCTCATAGTGTTCAATTAAGGGGAGGGGATAGCTTCACCCAGAAGCGTCGACTGTGCTTTGTTTTTTTCTTTTGGCATTTCCCAAGGTCAGATCCTCCCCACCCAACACACACACACACACAAAACCCCCCTCCCCTCCCCTCTCCCCCCCCCCCCCCAAAAAAAAAAAACAACAACCACCCTGTTTGAAAAGAAAAAAAATGGAAGAAAAAAAAAATGCCAGGCCACACCACATGCCTGGCGGCCTGCAGGAATCATAGCAAACTATGTAATGTCCATACCTTTAATAAGTGCCATTCCAACGATTCCTAAAAGGTTGAATATAGCACCATACCCATATAAAAACAAATTCTGCAGTCCAAAAGGCAATATAAGTACTTAACAAAAGAAGAAAAGAAATTGAGATTACTAAAGGTATGTGCTCCCAGTCTCATCGTAAACCAATATAACAATGAGCATATAGAAATGCTTTCCATTTAAGACGTTTCTGAATACCAATGTGATAGCATTCCCTCTGCTATTTTAAATTTTGACCCACCAGGTACATCTTTAGTTAACAATTTCAAAACATTCTAGCTATAGCATTCCTTGGTGTTACAACTTCACCATCCTTTCTACTTTAATTTTAAGAAATTCTCATTCGGAAATACAGCTTAATATTGCCATTTGTAACTTTGTACTAATCCATAAAATGTGTGGCTATTGGGATGATTGCAGCTGTATTTTTCTTGGAAAATAATCCAGTTATAATAAAATTTAACAAGATCCAAAAGTATTGGGCCTCCTGATCAATTCAAGAGATACAAAAGGAAGCACTTCAACTTTCTGCTATTTGACCCAAAAAAGAGAAAAAACTTTCTGCTACATTCCTTGCATTATGTAAACAACACCCATCTTGAATATTTCTTGAAAAGCTTAGCAACCTACGTGCATCCTAAAGTTAACAAACTAGGGAGAAAGCTCAAGATGCTGACAAGTTGAACTGACTGAAATCTTGCCTGAAGGTAGATGCTTGTGTCATATTGGCTCTTCAGTGCATACTCATTGAAGACAGAGGCCATAGATGGCACTGTAACCTGCAAATTTCTCCATAGAGTAAGCACAACAGGTAAAGAAGGCTTTGCTTAAAGATGATCAACTCATACCGAGGACTAATATGTTCTACTATTGATTCATAACTCCAGTCCATTCCCCACCATACCCGGAAGAAAGAAATAATAACAATTGCACACAAACCCAAGACACAAAGAGAAACATAACCAAAATTGGTTTCAAATTGATATCATCCAAAAAAAGTTCCTCGAACTTATTTCACTATTTGCTAAGCAATTGGCAATGCATATCTGTGAAGGAATAGCTATCATTTCTAAAAGGGCGAGAAAGATCACTCACAAAGATCAATGTATAGATGTATGCACCCGCTGCAACAGGAAGACCTAGAGCAGTAGTCCCTTCTGGCAAAGACCGCAGCTGATTCACACTGATGCCAATGAGCAACAAGGCAAGAGCCTCCCACTATCAAAGAGAAATAATCAGTTTTGCACCAGCAATTTTAAGCAGAGCCAAAGGTGTAGCACAGAAGAAAAGTACCACAGAATATGTACTTTTTTGATCAACGAGAAAATGCGAGAAAGAAAATAGAGGAAGACACTGACCTGAATTACAGAGAACCGACGTTTCATTATCAATCTTTAACAAACAGCAATCACCAAAACCTGCACGACATTTCATCAGGGATAGGCAATTCAATGTGACTTTCCAGCACTAACACAACTAACCCAGGAAAATTTGATGACTGCCCTATGATATTCATATCCACAATGACATTGCCGGATAACTTATTAAGAGTAACACCATACCGCAGTCTATATAGGCTCATAGGGGGGGGGGGGGCGGAGAGAAGAATAGGCGTTCAGAGAAAGAGGACAAAGAGGAGCATATAGGTAACGGATGAGAGGGGGGGGCGGAGGAGGGTGAGGAAAAGGGAAGCGAGGGGGAATAAGAGAAAAGGCTTCACGAGGAAGGAAGAGGGCGCGAGGGGAGCAAAAGGGGCGAGAGGGAAGGGGGAAGGAAGGGAGGAAGCGGAGGGGGAGAAGAGGGAGGGGAAAAAAGGGGGGGGGGGGGAGAGGGGGGAAAAAGAGGGGGGAGGGGAGGAGAAGAGAGAGGGGGGAGAGGGGGAGGGGGGGAAAGAGGAAAAGGAGGCCAGGGAAACGAGGGGGAAGTGGGGAAAAGAGGAGGTAGAGGGAGGAAAGAAGAAAGGGGAGAAGGGAAGAGGGAGGGAGGGGAAGGAGACACAGGGGAGGGGAAGAGAGGAAGAAGAAGGGAGAGAAAGGGAGGAAGAAAAAGAGAAGGGAGAAAGGAGAGGGAAGGGAGAGAGGGGAAGGGGGAAAGAGAAGAAGGGAGAAGGGGGAGAAAAGAACC
>JAGVVM010014800.1:0-10463 GCA_019149425.1 Psidium friedrichsthalianum
AAACCAAGGCTAACAGTTCACTTTGTCCTCATACTTCATTCTGATTGGGCAACTGTGATATATTACTAGTCGTCACTCACGGTTTGTGGGATCTAAGGATTGATTTGGAACGATCAATTCCTTGAGAAATCTCACCGCCAGTTCAGGGGTGAACCTAGAGATGTCACACGCCTTAACTGACATCTGACGACATCTATAACGAAGACAGGATCGCGAGAGTGCGATAGGACTATTTAGATAGTCAAAAGGAATTAAAACGGATTGGATTCGTTTCCTCCTTCTAAAGCTCACTAAAGGACGAAATAGATGACACAGGCATGACATCATGATAATGTCATGGATGATGTTATGGTTACATCATGCCTGCATCATTGTTGGATAAGATTTGTTATCCAAAAGAAAGGATAAGAAATGTTATCCTCTAGAAAGTCAAAAGTAGGATAGAATTTTCTATCCGTTTGACAGAGACGTTTGGCACATCAAACGACGTGATTTGATCATGAAACTCGAGCGACTTCAAGCCTAGAATGTCTAAAGTCCGTGGATGAGGATCGCCGCCCAAAACAACGCCGTTTGGGCTGTCCACTTGCCGATGGGGCTGGTCAAAGGCGGCAAAATTGCCGCCTTTGACAACTGCTCTTTGGCGGGGCCCACGTAGCTGGTCAAAGGAGGTTTAACCACCTTTGCACAGCATCTAGCTGGCCACATGGGCTAGTTGGTAGCCCATGTAGCGGCCTCCTATTGGCCGTCACGTGAGGCGGTTTATAAGAGGCAGTATAAACCGCCCCTCCCCCTCATTCTCTCCCTCTAATTCATCATCTATAAATAGAGGTGAGGATCTCAAGTTCAAAAGGTTAGAAACCTGTGAGAGTCATATATATACATGCCAAATTTCGTAAGAAAGTGAGCTCGAGAATTGACCAATTCGGATACAAAAAGGTTATGTTTCCATTGGTTGAAATCGAAGGGTTCGGGTTGGGACGCCGCGAGGATTACTAGTATAATCCGAGGGTCGTTTCTCCGAATCTCCATCTTCAAGGTCGCACGGGTGTCGGGGCGTGTCTGAATTAGAGGCTCGACACCTCTTAAGCTCGAGGACAAAGAAGCAAAGCCGCATCCAACCTCTGTTATCCACGTACGTTTCTAAACATGCTTTAGAAAGTTCGATTTTCGATTAAAGTATACAAGGATTTTTAAGGCGATCTAGGGCGTCGTTTGAATTTATTTTCTTCCGCTGCGTGTATGACATGTTTTCATGTATGTGACGAGCGCCCGGGACCGCTAGAAACCCAACACAATAAGCTATCCTCTTTGTTGAATAAATCTTTGGATGAAGGTACTCTTAAGGGCATTAAGCCGAATAGTAACTGTCCTCACCTTTCTCACTTGTTATTTGTGGATGACGTAATCCTTTTCCTAGACGGAACAATTAGGGAATGCCAGAACCTCGCTAGTATCCTTAACAAGTACTGTATAGTGTCTGGTCAGGTCTTAAATCTAGAAAAATCGGGGGTGTACTTTAGCAAGGGTTGCCCAGATTTCTAAAGAGGGATTTGGCAGCAGAATTGAGAGTCCCTATCATGGAGAAAACGGGAAAATACCTGGGGATTCCTTCCGATTGGGGTTAATCCAAGAAGCAAATGTTTGTTTGGATCTTAGCAAGAGTTAACATGAAGCTAGAGGGGTGGAAGGAAAAAATTCTGTCCAAAGCTGGTAAACAGATTTTGATAAAAACAGTGGTTCAGGCCCTACCACAGTACGCCATGTCAATTTTCAAGATCCCTATTTCGTCTGCAAAGCCATTGAGCAGAAGATAGCTAATTTCTAGTTGAAGTAGAATCCACAAAGTTTTGGCATTCATTGGAGAAAGTGGGAGGTTCTAAAGAAATGTAAGTGTGAAGGTAGGCTGGGTTTTAGGGATTTAGTCATTTTCAACAAGGCAATGCTCAGAAAGCAAGTCTAGAGACTAGTTCAAAACCCACAATCAATAAGGGGTGGATTCTTTAAAGGGATTTACTATCCTCACTACGATCTTTGGGCTGTTAAAAGAGGATCCAAACCCTCATGGGCTGGCAAAGTGTTTTTATGGGCAGAAATCCTATTAGCTCTGAAACCAGATAGGCGATTAGCGACAGGAACAGAGTTAATATCAGAGAGTGGAAGTGGCTATCCTCAGGAGTTTTAGGGGGCCCTACAAACTATGGTGAACCCAACTTGGTGGTCGAGCTAATTATTCCAGGGATCAAATTTTGGGATGAACAGAGAGTTAATTCCCTATACATAGCTAACATAGTGACAGAGATTTTAAATACTCCCATCAACCCAAGCTCTATTGGGACTACCAGGTATGGACAGGGAATACCAACGGCAAATACACAGTCAAATCAAGCTATCATGTTCTCAGAACATCAATCCAACCCATCTATCCTGATTTAGCTACAACCTCCTACCTACCCTCATCGAGCCTCTAGAAGACTATTTGGTCCACCCCTATCCAACCCAAGATCAAATTTTTTATGTGGAGTATATGTCAGAACGCCTTACCTTTCAAGGCCAATCTTTGCAAGAGGAACATTCTCAACGATCCACTTTGCCCAATGTGTCGTCAGGCCCCCGAATCCCTCAAACATCTATTCCTGCTTTGCGACTAGGTGAAGCTTATATAGGATGACCCAAGAATTGGGTTACATATTTCTCCTTTCATGGTTACCGGGATGGACAAATGGGTAGAGGACATCCTTGCCCGACAATCAAGTTCGCCCCCGGATGGATCTGCTTGGTAATATCTTGTGGCTTCTTTGGAAAGAACGAAATCATCTTGTCTTCCGTGGATAACCCCTCAACCAAAGCACATAGTGGATTCAGCCGAATTAGAAGTCAACATTTTCAATAGGACTGTGCCAGAAAAGCCGAATCAATCTGGAAAATTTGGAACTTTGCCTTGCTGCTGGAGTTTGTCGATTGAGGGTTGCTGGAGCTTCAGTGTTGATGCCTCCTGGGTCGAAAGCTTGATAGATGGCTCTGTCACAAGGATCTTCCAAGACGCACGGGGGAGCATCGTCAACGGATTTGCAAGCAGCAAGAAGGCTGGATCGGTGCTCAAGATGGAAACCCTAGCAGTCCTTCACGCATTGAACTGCCTGAAGAAAGAGAGGGTGAAGTCTCTAGTGACTGGATCGAGTAGTGGAGAAGCTGTTCAGTTCGTACAAGAAGTCCATGAAGTCAAGATCTTCCCTGACAATGTATCTATCCTATCTTATCTTGAAAATTTGGAGGATAGCCCATGGAACCGCCAAGCCTTATTCAACGAGTGTAAGGCCATCTTGGCTAATCTACTGAAAGTTGTTTGGGCCCATACTCCTCATGAAGCAAATGAAGTGGCTAATTAGTAGGGGTGAGCGGTTCCAGGTTCCGGGTAGGTTCCAGGTAGAACCTAAAACCTACCCGCTAGTACAGGTTCCTTATTTTTGGAACCTAAAACCTATCCTGCATGCCTTGGAACCTGGAACCTACCCTATCACACGTTCCAGGTCCGTTCCAGGGTACCCGGGAACCTGCCAATTTCAATTTGTTTTTTTTTTCATAATTATTTAAACAAAATGAGAATGAGCGCAACAACAAAAAAATTTAAGTTACCACCAACTATTTTTTTCATTGATAGGCCTATAGATGTTTTTCAAGTCAAATTTTAGACAGGTGAGAGAAATTAATCAGTTTGGGGATGCAGTGGGTAGGAAATCAGGAGGCTTTGTGATTGTCAAAGATTAAAATTTTGTCTTTTGAATTAGAATTTTCCTCCTGTAATAAATGCTAAAAAAAAATAAGGAAGAAGAAAACCCATAATACTTCAAAGTTGGGCTTGGACATTTGGATAGTGTTCCAAAATATGAAAAGATTTGGAGAAAAAAAGTATGCCAAAACATTTTTCATTGAAAGTATTAATATTTACGATTGATATTGATGAATAACACTGGTAAGTGGTGTACAATTCTAAGACCGGAAGAAAATAAGGAAGTAGTAAGGTGATTAAAGTTTGACTTGAAAAATCTATAGCATTAAATTTTTTCCGGTTCCGGTTCTTGATTCCTGGAACCGGAACCGGCGGTTCCTAGAAAAATGGAACCAGGAACCGGACCCTGGCTCATTGGAACCTGGAACCGGACTCGGAACTGGCGGTCCGGTTCCCCGGTTCCCGATTATACCCTGAAACCATGCTCACCCCTACTAATTAGATAACCAAAGCCTATCAAAGGAAATCTTTGCCATCCAACTGGATCGCCTGTCCCCCCAACCTTTATGAGATTTATTATGTCTTGATTTTGTCATCTCGAATTTCTATAAGTCCAATTTATCCAATTGAATGTTATCTATCCTTTTTTTGACCAAAAAGGAAATCAAATTTCGATTTTTAGAGCCTAAAGTGCAACCCCAAGATGGGCCATTGAGTTTTGGCTACATTGAATTCAATTTTTCCAAGCGATTTTGAGCTTCTAAAGAGAAAATTTTAAAGCATGCCATGAATTATTTTTGGGCCACTTTGAGAAATATTAGCATAAGCAAACTTAATAAAGAGAAAATTTAAAGCATGCCATGAATTATTTTTGGGCCACTTTGGAGAAATATTAGCATAAGCAAACTTAAGAAATTACATGACGACAATTCTAATTCTCTTATTTTATTTTCCAAAATAAAAAAAATTAAAAATACATGTAGTAACGTAAATAAATTTAAAACAAACATGAAAAAACATTGATTCTAAAAAAAAAAATCAAAACACAAAACTCCCGGATCTCACACTTTTTTCCTCTCTCGTCTCATCACTTTTTCTAGACTTACCGAACGATTCTCCAAAACTAATCTAAAAAATTAAATTTAAAAAATAATTCTAGTTAAAAATCACTTTTTCAAATTAAAATAATTATAATTAATATTTTGGAAATGCAATGCTTCAAGGTTAATGAATTTTTTTTTCCTACCAACTTTACCCTTTTTCTACTGCCAAATTTTCAGTTCCAGATCCGAAAGCACAGATCACCCCCAAGAACACCAACGAAAATCAACTAACCCAGCAGAAAACGAAACTGAAATGCCCAGAACCGAAATGGGTCGCGGGAAAATTGGGAAACTAATCTTCATTAATCCCACTGGAAATCGAAAGAAACACGATCTACACGAGGAAAGGAGCATCAAAATCCACTTGATTCGCCCAATCCAAGCTAAAAGAACTACCTTAAAGACAACAACAAGGCAGAACAAACCCTAAACTTCCATATACAGCCCCAAATTCCCAGCACCAGTCTAAGCGAAACCCTAGCTGCGGAATCGAAACGCTTTAGCTGACGTGGGGGGATCAACCGCCGAAACCGTACAGGGTCCTGCCCTGCCTCTTGAGGGCGTAGACGACGTCCATGGCGGTAACAGTCTTGCGGCGGGCGTGCTCGGTGTAGGTAACGGCATCGCGGATGACGTTCTCGAGGAAAATCTTGAGGACGCCGCGGGTCTCCTCGTAGATCAGGCCGCTGATGCGCTTCACGCCGCCGCGGCGGGCCAGGCGGCGGATGGCCGGCTTCGTGATGCCCTGAATGTTGTCGCGGAGGACCTTGCGGTGGCGCTTCGCCCCGCCCTTGCCCAGCCCCTTGCCACCCTTCCCACGGCCCGACATCTTCTTCTTCCTTTTTTTCTCGAGAAAGTGAGGGAAAAATTTGAAGACGGAAAATGCGTTTGAATGGAAAACCGTCCTGCTGCGAGCGCTTTATACGGAGGGGGAGATTATGAGTTTTTCTTTTTGTGTGTTTCTCGAGCTGGTTTGCACTGCCGTTGGATTAATTTCCATCGACGGACGAGATTGGCGATCCGCGTGTCGGGGATTTCTGTGATCGTGGACCGTAGATCGCTTGTGAACGGACGGCGATGAAGGCAGGTGAACGGCTCGCGTTTTCGTTGGGCGAACACGGATCGATGACATGGCGGATTTCTTCAGGGCGGGTAGCTTTTTCAATTTTTTTTTTATTTTGGTCAGACGGCGCCGGCGGGTAGTTTGGGAAGACGCCTATGGCAAATGAAATTCTTTGTGATTGTTTTTCTTAACGACTATCGGTTTTTTTGGATGACCGTTTTACCCCCGAGTCCTTTTTCTAAAATTTTGACTCGAATTTGATTTGCTAAAAACTCGACATGCTCGAGATGACTGTTTTTAAGTATATAAACCTTAACATTCTCGATTTTCCCTCACTCAACTCGTCCTTTTTAGTTTGGTTTGATAGATTTAGAGAAGTACACAATAGAATGCTAGGTCAGTATGAATACATACAAGGTAGGGCATAAATGTAAATGCATATTACTAAGAGAAAATCTTAATCCTAATATAAATAATATATCTAACACTCCGTCAAACTCAATGTGGATCAACTAAGGAGAGTTTAAAAAGAAGAGCAGCAAATCGTTGTGGTATAAGAGATTTGATGAATAAGTCGACAAGCTGGGCTGCAAACACCAAAAGGGAAGAGAAATATGCATGTTTGGAGCTGATGACATGTAATGTGACAATCAATGTCTATGTGCTTGGTCGCTCACGAAAGACCAAATTTGTAGTACTCTTGTTGTCGCAATGAAGAAGAAGATAGGAGCAGGGGAAGCAACACCCAGATCGGCAAAGAGTCATCGATCAAACCAAATAATCTCAATTGTAGTGTCAATCACAACACAATACTTAGATTCAGTAGAAGAACGAGACGCAACAAGTGCTCTTGGCACACCAAAAAATTAGAGAATCACCCAGAAAAGACAAAATCCTGTGGTAGGACTTTGCGATCATGAACATTGCTGCCCAGTCGGCATTAGAGTAAGCACGAATAGCAAGTGAGGAAGTTGATGGGAGAAAAACAAAGCGTATCAAAGTATCACGAAGATATCACAGAATCCGAAGCACAATGGCATAGTGAACTGTACGAGGAGCCATGATAAAGTGACTAAACAAGATGAGTGTGAACGAAAGTCATTTTGGCAACAAGAGCAAAGATCTACTCATAGTTTAATTACATACTTTGATTAAAATCACGTGCTATGAAATGCGCTTTATAGCGCTCAATATTTACCATAAAAGTGAGTTTTGATGTATAGATCCAGCGGCAAAATATCAAGGAATTCCCTAGCGGAAGAGGCACAAACTCCTATGTACCCAATGTGCTCAAGAGCAAACAAATCCTCACAATAGCATCGCACCACTCGGCATATCATACCACTAAATGACAATGTGATGGTTCCTACAAACTGTGGACAACAGCCATAAAAGAACTAAACTCATTAGAATAAACTTATAGCCACACGTATCGAGCTAGAGGATGATGATCTCAGGAGGATTTTGCTAAGGGATGGTGAGCGAGAATTGTCAAGAGGAGTTAGAGTAGTAGGTGAAACTAGATGAAGGAAGAGGCATAATAGGAGAAGGTAGTGACACTAGGTCAAACGATGTAGATATGATAGGAGACGGGAGTGAATTGATGGATGAATCAAGAGATGAGCTTGATATGAATCAAAAGGAAATCCATAAAAACAGAGGAGAGACTGTGCAGGAGTAGAAGCAGTGGAAAAGAATGGTAGGTGTTCAAGAACTGGAACTACGAGAGATACGAGCACACCATAAAGAAGGATCATACACCCATAGCATTTGGTTTTGCGCTTGTAACCTGAGAAAGCACGCTTAAACTGACTTTGCAAAGAGTTTGGTACGCTTATGGGGTGGAAGAAGCACATAACACATACAACCAAAAACACAAAGTTGGCGATAAGTAGGGGGTTTCGAAAAAAAGACATAGTGAGGGGTGGCTTTGGAGAAGACGAGAAGGGAATTCGATTTATGAGATAGACATCAATAAAAAGAGTGTCAGCGCAAGATTCAATGGGAATGAATTGGACAACAAGAGAGCACAAATAGTATTTAGAAAATGACAATGTTTTTGCTTAGCAAGACCATTGTGAGCAGGAAAACACCAGGACAACCTACTCACTGCAAAGCGAGACCACTGTAATCGGGGGATTGGTAATACGGTTAATATAGAAAGCAACCCTAGCTTTGATACCACGATAGATTAGAGAAGTAGATAAGTGAAATGTTAAATTACAATTAGGTACAAGTAGAGCGTCAATATGGTCAAGGACCCCATATTGACCCAATTTTGTATAAAATGAGCCTTATATGGGTCAATTAATTCTGAAGGACTTATAAAAATAGGTCATAAAGGTTGAACTGAAATAAATGGGTCAAAATTTGGCCATGTATAAAACCATTTTTGGACCCATATTGGACCCATCTTTTGACCTATAACTCCCATTAAATTACAACTGCCCTAGGCCTCAAGCCTAAACTTCTTCTATTATTTTTTTTATTTTATAAAGGAATCACGTCGGCCATTCCGACCGATTGTCGCCGCCGTCACGGTTTGCCTGTACGCTGGTCTCCGCCGCCTGTTGTTGTCGCTATCGGGGCGGCCGCGCCGTCAGTGGTCGCAGTCGAGGTATGCCGTCCGTGGTCGCGGTCCTGCCGCCGCCGCCGCGGGCTCGGTCACTCGGTCACCATCTACCACCGCCTGCCGTCGATCGCCGCCATCGCCGTCTGCCGTCGCAATCGACGCAGGTCGCCGATTGCCCATCTGTAAGTCGCCGCCGAGTTTGCCGTGGCCGAAGAAAATGAAAGAAAAATAAAATGTAAAAATATTTTTTAAAAAAAATATTTTTAATAATAAAATATTTTATTTGGAAAAAAATCTAAAAAATTCAGAAAAAAAGTTAAACATTTTTTTAAATAGAAAAAAATTTCACTTAGATTTTTTATTACATGAAAGTATTTTAGTAATATGTAACCAGGCCCTGGGCCTCCCACCTGCACAATATTGTCCGCTTTGGACACTAAGTCCTCACGGCTTTGTTCCTCCGCAGGCTACTAGCTCGGGAAAAACACGTTGTGCAAGTTCAAGGAGTCCAACCTATTATCAACTAGCCCAGGACTCCCCCCCTAGGCGATGTGGACACGGGGTTTTACATCCCTCCCCCCTAGGGGAACAGCGTCCCGCTGTGAACCAGCGAGAGTGTCACTGCGGACCCACACGCGGTCGGGAGTCGGCTCTGTACCAACTGTAAAGGGCCTGGGCCTCCCACTGCACAATATTGTCCGCTTTGGACACTAAGTCCTCACGGCTTTGTTCCTCCGCAGGCTACTAGCCCGGGAAAACGCGTTGTGCAAGTTCAAGGAGTCCAACCTATTATCAACTAGCCCAGGATCCCCCCCTAGGCGATGTGTGGGGATCACGGGGTTTTACATAATATCATTTTTTATTTTATTTAATAATTTTTTATTATTTAATTTTCTTTTTTATTGATGTAAAAATTTTATCTGATAACATTATACATGTGAAAAGCTTAAAATAGGTTAAATGAGTATATAATTTTTTCTAGAATATTAGTGCGATTTGGCAATATAGGTTCAAAATGGGTCAGGTCGGGTATAGGTTGGTTACGGGTCGGGTTCGGGTATGGGTCATTGATATGGGTCAAAACGAGTTAGATGGGTCAATATGGTTCGGACCATATTCGACCCGACCAAAACCCGAACCGACCCACTCATTTGCACTCTCTAGCGTACAAGGCTGAATAAATATACATAGAAGATAGGACATAAATGTAAAACACATACACTAAAGGGAAAAACTATATTAATATATTCCAACCTATCTAAAATATTAAACATATATTAAGGTAAAAAATAAAATATATAATAAAAGGGAATAATTTTATGATATATTCAACATTATTCGTCGGCCAACCTTAAGAAAATTTATAAACACACCTTGTCTTGTAAAAAGTAGTTTTTTTTTTTTGGTGGGGGGGGGGGGGTTTAAAAAAGTAGTTGTATTGTTGTCGCAATGATAAAATTCTATTACAGGGTGTCCCCTTTTTTTTTCAATTAATCTCTATTATTTTTCGGCAATGAAATTTGATTTTATTTGTCAGGAATGTACAGTGAATGTAGTGCGATTTTCGCCCATATGGTTACCTTAATGTATGTGCTATCTCTTTTCTTGGTACGTCGATTATGTATTTGGGACATTATTTTTCTGTTGGTCGGATATTTAGTAAATGTTTGAAAAGTAAACTGTTTAGATTATTATCTTGGCAATGAGCGTTCATGGTGGACACCAACACTTACTTTTATAATGCTTTATTAAATAGGAATAATATATTTCTGAATACATAGTTAAGAAGTTGGTTTATTATGTATTTGTTAAAATGGTAATTGTCATTGTGTCCCTTTTTGTACGATTTTTTGGAAAATGATGATTGGACACGTGGTCACTCGCGTCTCCAAAATTCTGGTGGCACAGTCTAAATGAAAATGAAATACAGTCCACCTTATTATTTCGATTTTGATCCATCTTATCAGAACAACCACTTTATCAAGCTAAAAATCA
>JAGVVM010014802.1:0-18117 GCA_019149425.1 Psidium friedrichsthalianum
CTACAAAACCTAACTAATGGGCCGTCTTACTGGAAATTGAGAAGATCCTTAGACAATTCCTATGGAAGGGTCCGGAAATGGGTATTGGTGGAGCCAAAGTCTCTTGGCAAGATGTATGCCGTCCCAAGGAGGAAGGCGGCCTTGGCATTCGCCGTCTTTATGACTTCAATCGGGCATCGATGCTCAAACACATATGGGTGCTCTTCACGGACAAGGAGTCCCTCTGGTGCAGATGGATCCACTCCAACTTCTTGAAGAGAAGAAGCTTTTGGGTCTCCTCAAAACCTAAGTTCTGCTCGTGGGCTTGGAAGAAAATCCTTGACCTTCGCCAGGATTTTCGGTTGCTTTTCAAGATGAGAATGGTGACGGTGCAACATCCTCTTTTTGGTTTGATTTCTAGCACCACCAGGGCCCCTGCACCTTCTATTCTCTAATCGTGATATCTATATTTCTGGCATTCCAAGAGAAGCCTCTGTTCGGATTTTTTTCTGGTTCTTGGCTCCCCTCGGCTGCCCTTGTTGAGCTGAATTCTTGGTTGGTTGACTTTCCTCCGTTGGCTGAAGGAAGGAGACGTCCTGGTCTGGCAACACAACAACACGGGTACGTTCTCCATAGCTTCTGCTTGGGACTACATCCGTAAGAAGGGGCCAAAGGTCCCCTGGAGCTCTTTTGTCTGGAATAATAGTCTTGCTCCAAGACATGCTTTTTTGTTGTGGCTGATCTCCCTCAATAGGCTGCCCACCCAAGTTACTTGCTCACTTACCGTCGTATTACCGAAGGGAATTGTGCCTTTTGCCGTCGTAGACCCGACTCCATAACCATCTATTTTTCGGTTGCCCCTCACAAGCTCTCTGGCACGATATTGGGCCTCCAAATGCAGCCTAAGCTGGCGGAATAGCTCTTGGCGAGATACTCTTCTTTGGATTGGCCGGTCCTTCAAACGGTCTTCTTTTTGTGATCGCATTGCTCGTTTCTCCTTGCCGCTCTTTGCTACATTATTTGGATTGAAAGGAACAATGCCCTTTTTCGTGATCGCCCTTGCTTCATTCCGTCAATGCGCGCCCACCTTTGCAAGCTAGTGAAGGATAGAGGGTTGTCCCTCAAACCGGTGGATGCCTCCCCGCGCAACAAGAGGATGCAAACTAATTGGGACATCTCTCCTGCTATCTTTACTTAGCTTTTGTGCGGTTGTTCTGCCGCTTTTATCTAGCTAGTGCATGGCTAGTGTCGTGTATGCGCTCCGGTGCTTCTTTTTCTGCTGGGACACCTTTGCACCTTTTGTGACATCCTCAATTGTCATTCTTGGTGCGAGGTTTTTGTGTCTTAGCTTTCCTTGTAATCGCGCATTTTGAAAAGCTAATACATTACTTACCTTACCAAAAAAAAACTCTAGACTTGATCTTTGAGTGTCCGATGCAAACATCATCAGTTATAAGATCTTTTAGGTTCTTAGGTGATGTTTTCATAAAAACACTTCAGATTGTACGTGATCTTCACGCGATGGCTGCATCATGGATATCAAGTGATCCTTGACCATTTAAACAAACATAGGCACATAATAAAGATGTGCGTGTAATGTAATCCCACAATCATTTTGTACTTTGGAAATGGCCAATTTCAATAAATCGTGTCAATTTGCATATGAGAATAAAAACCACACGTGCATAAGTCACTAAAGTACTTTGGAAATCGTGACAATTGAAGTGGAAAATGTCGTTTCAATGATGTGGCAAACTGATATGGCAAATAAAGCTCATACCGAAGGATGATCTAAGATTTAACATGATGAATATAGAAGACATGCGCAAATGACGAGGCAAGTGATGTGCGGATAACGAACTAGCCAACACAACGGTAAGGCGTTGCATGTTCTTTCCTTAAAGGGACATAAACTTACTAATGTCTTTTTTCTATAAATTTATAATTCATTGTATAATGTTTCCTCTTTTTTATTTTTTCCCCTCGTTGAATTTATCTAGTTGCTTTCTATTTGAGGATTTGGACTATTTATAAGATCTCCACATAATGGTTTTGCGATGTATGTAAAGTACTCTTCTAAGATTTGAAAATCACCTAAAGTAAGTATTTTATTTTGGGACCCCGTTTAGAGGAGTTATTCCAATTTGGGCCGTTCGGTTTGACAGATTTGCTAATGGTTTTGGCGTTTTGGCAAACCGCAAAATGCATAATTAAATGATAATACACCTCATGAGAAAAAAAAACCTATTTTGTCATATGTGGATAAGCATATATGCTTAAAATTAGTGAAATTGCTATGTTTCTTTTTATGTGTACTTGTGTGTGAGTTTAAATACTAAAGTTTTAAAATAAATCTTCAATTTTCAGTTTTAGGATGGCTTTTAACTAGATCTGGTATGCTATTTTAGGCATTAATTGCAGAGCTTACATTAAAGTTAATATCTGATCATCCTCGTATGATTAGTTTATTGGGGAATGATCTTGGTTTATGTTGATACAACATATATAGACTGTATCATCTGCACTAATAGAAAAACCAGGAAACTAATTTTTTTTTGGTTCGATAAATGAAGAAATTATTTGATTTCAATAGAAAAATAGTTAAAAATTTAGTGCTAGAAAATTGGCTCAAATTTAAAAAAAAAAAAACTCTTCTCCTTTGAAAGGAAACCTCGAAGCTTATCTCTCCCAATTATCAGATTAGGATCACTAATCACCATGCTCAACACCATTAAAATAATAATTAACAACAACCTTGGATCTCCCACCATACTTCCTTTGCCCCTCGGACCAAGCCATGTCCCCTCTCTCTCTCTCTCTCTCGCACCTGAAAGATTCACCAACAGCCAGAGCTCCACCAGTCGCTTTTTGAGCTCTCATGGTTGTGGTTCAAGCCTCCAAGCTAACCATCCCCAACCTCTCTCTCTCCCCTTCCCCAGCCATCACCTCCATCCTCTATGACCCCCACTCTCTCTCTCTCGCCCTCATGCACTCCGACTCGTCCTTCTCTCTCTACCCTCGTCTCTCCCCACTCTCTCTCCCCTCCTCCTCCTCCCTCCCCCCTCCGCAGACCCTCGTCCCCCCTCCTTCTTCCTCATCCGCCTTCCTCCTCCTCCGGCAGGATGCCGATGATTCGAGCTCGCGGGTCGTCTTCCTCGTCTCCGGCCCGCACAGGGCGGGTCCCAGATTCTGCTCCGCTTCTATGTGCTCCAGAGCAGCGGCAACAAGTTCGCCAGGGCCCGAGTCGTTTGCAAGCAGAAAGGCCTGAACTTTCACCCCAGCTCCGGCGTCGTGTTCGATAATCGTCATGGGGTTTCGATTAAGATTTCTGGGTCGACCAATTTCTTCGCCATGTACTCGATTTCGAGCGGCAAGATATGGGTTTTCGCGGTCAAGGCCTTGAGAGATGGGGGTACTGGTGGTGGTGGTGGTGGTCATGATGGGGGTGCTTTGGAGTTGATGAGGTGTGCGGTGATCGAGTGTTGCAAGCCGGTTTGGTCGATTAGTTTTTCTTTCGGGTTGATTGTTTTGGGGGAGGAGAATGGGGTTCGGGTTTTCAATTTGATGGCTATAGTTAAGGGAGGAAGCAAGAGAGTCAGGAATTTGAATTCGTATGGGAAGCTCGGTAATCGGCGGTTGCCTAATGGAGTGACTGGAATTGGGATTGCGGGAAACTTCGAGAATGCTCGAAATGTTAGTTTCGAAGGGAAGAATGATAAGCACACTGCAGCCGGTGAGTGGCTTTTTCTGTGCTGTTGTATTTACTTTTACCAAAAAAGGTGTTGCTTAGATCGTTGTTCATTCAGTTTTAGCTCCCTTTTACTTGGTGTGGTTGTTAGTATGATTCTGCTTTTTGCACAATATATGTTTCGAAAATGCGGTTTAGCAGCTATGATTTGGTATGTGCCCCAAAGTAGAAGTCATTCGGAGAGTCTCATACGGTTAGCTTAACTTAACAAGTCAATTTTACCTTTGTTGTTATGTCTTTAAACATTAAAGAGGTCTTAGTCCATGACAACTGGGGTAAGTTACAGAAGATTTCAGAAATTGAAATAGAGGATAAGAATGGGAACTGAGAGGAGTGAGAGAAAAACTCAGAGGAGAGGAGGAGTAAGAACAAGATCCACAGAGGAAATCTCCGCCATTTAAATAATGTTGGATTTCCGTTTGCAACACTTGCTCCTGTTACATACCAAATTATGAAACAACAAACTACCAATCAATTGACTGATGAATTATGACTAACTGTTTGCAGAAACTTAACTAACGTTCAATGCACTTTTTCCCCAAGTAACTAGGTATACCTAACTCCACTTGCTTCATAATCGATCTTCATCAGTTTCTTAATTGCTGCCATTCTCATAGCATCTGCTAACTTACTCTTGCACTTCATTTCACTAAGTCGTTAAGTTGTTATGTTAGTTACAATTTAGGTGTCTTTCTTATGGTATTTTTCCTATTCTTTCGGAAGTTTACTCATCTCGTCATTATTCTCCGTTGTGAAAACTACTGTCAAATTTGACTAGTGGTTCTATCTTGGGAAAGGATGATCAAAAGAAAAGTGAGCACCAGAACGGTCATTGCCTTTGGAGATTTCAGCAATTGCTGGTCATCTTCTTCCACCTTCATTAATTGATTGTGTTTACTAGAATACAGATCCTGTCCTCTACAAATGGACCTTGTCTTGGGAAAGGATGATCGAAAGAAAAGTGAACACTAGATCAATCATTACCTTCGGAGATTTCAGCAACTGCTGATTATCTTCTTCGACCTTCATTAACTAATTGCATTTACAAGAATACAGACCTTGTCCTCTACAAATGGACTGAAATTCTCCTCATTTATTCTAAAATATCTTTGAAGTGTAAATCCCTAGCCTCCCTTAAATACCTCATTTTACTTCAAATACTGAGTTTACATGACAATTTTCACCTTCTTGTCGAGAGCTTACCAAAGCTCACCCTTGAAGTGGGATCTTCTCCAATCTAGAGGATCTTTTGCTTTTTGGGCCGCAGTTAGCGGGAGCGGCTCAACTTTGCTATGCATAGGTCTCTTTTTGGCTATACTGAAGAAAGAAGTGGCAATGATGGTTTAATAAGAGTCTTCGTTGTGAATGTCTAAATAGTACGAACCGCTCCATGGATATCTTTGCTTCAGAACAAAACAATTAGAATTAGGCTTGGTCAATTGGAATGTGCATTATATCTGTAGGATAACTTCAAGTTGAGATGATCCATCAACCTAAGACGAATAGAATAGTCTATCTAGTTTATTTAAGTTTTCAGTTAGAACTTTAACCATTGTTTGAGCAGATAACTACAAATATTTCTTTTGACATGCGGTGTTCTGATTTAACAATGGATTTACACTATGCATTAATGGAAATTTTTTGATGTAGCAAGTAATAGCTCTCGTTATTCGCTGTTGAAAATTCTTGTTTAGGCAATTCATACCATTCGTTCATAGTGTTAATAGCATATTGTTCCATGGAACTAAGGTCCAAAATAGAGAAGCAAAGGTGTTTCACAACTCCACCACTCAGGCCATTTTGTTCCACTTAATCCCCATCTCATGGCCACATATTATGCGAAACCTTTTTACTGTTACATGAACTGATTTTCATCTCAGCATGGGCAAAGCCATCTTATTCTCAAAAAGGTCTTTATCATTTAATTCGATAGGCTTCCGTTAGATAGGAAGTGATTTAATGAATACTATTAACTCTTGAGTGGAGTTTTAGAACGGAAAATTTCATCAGGTAATAAACTATAGGTTCTACCAGAACTAATAACATTCAAGATTATATAGGTTTAGCCCTATGTTTCTTATCCTTAGGATGGCTTCCTCCAGTAGCAGGCTCTTTCGGAGAACTCCATATATTTTGATGTGGATGGCAAGCAGATCTATACTTCTTGGTTTCAATGGACTCTTTACGAGTGTTATTTCTATATACTATTATTTAAAACTAATCATGTTATTAACAACTGGACGAAACCAAGAGAAAATGCCTCCTGTGAAATTATAGAAGAGCCCCTTTAAGATCAAACAATTCCATCGGATTGAGTATGATTGAATGTGATAGCATCTACTATTCTAGGAATATCAATGAGCCAAATCATTGAAGTTATTCAGGATGCCCTTTTTAAGTTCCAATAGTGAGTTGTAAAGCACGCGATTGATCTCTACTAATTAATCTAATTGTGTCTGAGAGCTTCTTTGTAACATGTATATGAAGTCATCTCGTTTTTGAAGCAGACTTTTCAACAATTCTTCAATTCCTTGAAATTCCAAATTAGTTCCTTCAATACCTTCAGCAGCCTGGAAAGTGCTATGATATCATTTGATATGTGTAGAAATTTTGGCCAGGTTCAGAGAATGAAATAGATGACAAAAATGGAGAATGAGGGACAAGCACAAAAAAAAAAAATTAAAAGGAGGAAGAACTGGATCAAGAGACTAAATATCTTTTTCTGTTTTTCTGATGTTGAAGCTCCAGTTTGCCACACTTTCTCGTTTTATATACTTGATCACACTATGATAACTGACTCACTAGTTTCTTGTTTTGCGTTTGGAGTATAAAAGGACTACTCGTCTGAACTTAACATATGCGAAATGCACATCTTTCTCCGCAAGTAACATAACCGTGTCTCTTCCTAAGTCTTAACTTAAGCTGCTTCATCATCAGTCTTGATCGGTTGCTTCAGTTCTGCCATGCATCAGTCCTCCTGATACTAAAATTTTTTGACTTTCTAGAATGTTGCTGTTTGGTGAACTCTGATAGAAAAGAGGACATGCCTTAGTTCCTGGCAACTTTTATGTTGATGGCTGATTAATCCCAGCAGTTGCAAACATTCAGGTTTCTTCTTCATAGTGCATTGATCACTTTAATCTAGACTTATTGCCTGTCATCTAGTGTATGGGAAAAACACTGGGATTTTACATGTCATCTCACCTATCATTCCAAGGCTCCATGCTTGTCTTATAAGATAAGCTGTAACTTTCCTATTACACCCCCTATTTGAAGTTCCTGTTTGCAAGGATGGGCCTTAATGTGTGTTAAATGCTTTATTTATTAGGTGTTCTACACGAAGGAAGAAACTTGCAAGCTAGTTCTCTTTGAGTTGGTACGAAAAATGTGATGGAGTGAGTGTCTAGTAATTATGCTGGAAAAGCTAAGTCTTCCAGAGAGCATGCTTTTGGTTGGATACTGAGCATTAAGTTCGTGATGCTGGTGAAATTGTACATCCATATGGGTGCAAGGAACCATGAACTTGGATTCCCTTTTAGTCAACTGTGTGATACTGTTATAATGTGCTGCATGGTAAAAAACCAGTCTGACCTTAAGTACCAATTCCTAGACTATGCAAACAGTTTTTCTCTTTCCATCATAGGTAAGATTATCTCGCCTCTCTTGCTGTGATTGTTGTCTTTGATTGTATAATAGTTGGTTTGGTGGTAACTTTTAAGGTGAACGACCTTGTAAGGCTACTCTTCTCTTTGCACCCCAAAACATAATTAGTTCCACTCTCTCCCATGAATGTGTAATTTGAGCTCTCAAGGTTGCTTGTTGTGAGATTTTGTGGGACTAGTGCTAATTGTTTTAAAAGCTTAAGCTATCAAGTGAAGGTGTGATTTAATATTTAATTACTTTAAGACTCCTCCTCATGTTTAGCCTGGTCTTTTTGCCTAGTGCTAAGCATGGACATATTTAATTGGGGAGGCAAATGGAGTCCGGAAGATTTGAACTCAAACTCTCCTGCTCTAATATCATGTGAGATTTTGTGAAATCGTTGCTGATCATTCTAAAAGCTTAAGATGTTAGATAAAGGCCTAATTTAATATTTAATTACTCTAACACTTGTTAGATGAAGGCGTGATTTAATATTTAATTATTCTCATATTTGTTTTGAGCATGATTCCTTGTCAAGGTTGTTTTATAGGTGTAAAGCTGCTCTAATTGAAGATAAACAGCCAGATTTGGTGTTAATTAGTAACTGTAGATTATCAGATGCCAGATTTGAAGTTCTTATTGAAGTATTTCATCTCATCATATGTTACAGAAGATAGGCTAGATTGGAATTATAAACCAAAGAACAAGCTCTTATCCTTAGCTTATCTACTATTGTTTTACACAGGTTTTTCAGTGTATAACTGGCTTCTGGAATGAGACTCATAAATTGATTTCTTCTAATGATTTTTTTTCATCTCTTTCCAGATCTCTGCTAGTGTGTCATTGAGTGTGTTGCCTTTTCTTTAACTTTTCTTCCCTTTTTTTTAAGAAAGACTTAATACATGGACTATTAGATTATGATTGGTTTTGTTATTTATCATGTTTTATATTGGCTGTGGTCTTCCTAAGCAGTGACGAAAATGTATTGTTTCCTGCAGTGAAACAGTCAATGGTCAAGTTAAAGCAAGAGGCCAGTGATGGGAGTTCTTTTTTTGTGACATTGAAGAGCGAGGATGATGTAGACTCGACTTCTATATCCAAACCAGTGATGACACGTAAAGCGCTTTACATCCAACCTTTGTCCCAAGGTCCTTCATTGTTTTGGATTCAGTTGGAGATTTACACCTTGTATGCCTGCCAAAGTCCAAGGCACCCACTGCTTCTGATGTTAATTTCCATTTGAGGCATGTGCCTCGTGTCATGAAAGTGCAACACTTGAGTGCTTTTCCTGATATTACAATGAGTAAGGTGCTCTCTCTCTCATTAATATGATGTTTTAGATGCGATATATTGGGAACTGCATTGTGACTTTTGCCTGGTTCCTCATGGAGCCAGGGTAGTATGCTGGTGTAGGTTTTAGGTTCTTGGAAAGTAGTGTCCTTGATTAATTTGTTATTACTCTATCATTTTTGTAAAAATTACATCAACAATGATTTTGTAGGTTCAGGAACTATTTGGGTAGACGATGGATCAAATACTGTGCACATGATGGTTGGATTTGACATGGAGGCCGCTAATGATGCAAACAATGGAAATCAGAGTCATGAAAGGCTGATGCAGATTTCAGGTTGTCATTATATACAATTTATAGATTGTCTGCAAATAGATTTTTGGTCGTGCTGCTTCCACTTTGTATTACCCAAAGAATTACATCTGATGAGTATGATGCAAGCCTCTTGTTACATTAGCCTTTTTAAGATATATAGTGTAGCACTTTGTTTGGAACTTATTGCTTGCCTTTTCTCAACTAACAATAGTCATCTGATTCCCCAATTTTGGCAATGGTTTTTACTTGTGTCCATTTCCAATTTGTTCTTTTATTGATACCATGGAGGGGTTGGATACTTACATATATTGTTATCTTTTGCCAGTTGTCCAAGCAATTTTTACGAGTGAAAAGATTCAAAGTATTATTTCCCTGGCGTCAAATGCTATTTTGATTCTTGGACAAGGTAATCTTGATCTTTCATATATTTACTGCAAGAGTTATCCAAACACCCCCTGACCAAAAAAATAAAATAAAAGTAAGACCCAAATAAGAAAAAATACATTCTGCTTGTTGACATGGAAGAGAGAGAGAGAGAGAGAGAGAGAGAGAGAGAGAGAGAGATGTACATGGTACAAGGAAGCTCTCAGAGACAATTAGATTAGTTAGATTAGTCAAGTTAAGCTTTAGCCATGTGATGAATCTGTTCTCTAGCCCGTCATTTCATATGGTCCGTTATCTCTTTTGAACAGGCAGCCTGTATGCATATGCCATTTCCTAAGGCGCTCATGAGTACTTTTTACCTGGTGAGCCACTCACATATTCTGGATTCTCTTGTTTTCACCTTGCTGCCATAGTTACGCTTACTAATTTTCAGGTCCCTGGATACTTGCGTGTTTTAAGGTTCTGAATGGTTCCTGAACTAATGTTTAGAATGTAAGTGGTTTTAAATTGCGGGACCTTCTGTCTTTTGTGTTTGGTTTGAGTTACTTATGGTAACTGATCTGAGATGATAAAACTGTTGGATTTTAGCAGTGTGAATTAACTGGATTAACTCCAATTTCAGTTGGTCATGGTCCTATTTCTGCTGTTTGCTGGGCTTAGATGTCTGTTGTCAAAATTGGGAGCTGCAGCATTCTCGTGCATCTAAATATTTTGAGGACTTCGAGCAGACTGAGCTCTTGGAGGTACGTAAACTTTTGAGAATACTCAATGGACTGAGCATTCTGAATGCAACCTTTTGCTGGACATTGTTTTGGAATAATTTGTGACCTTGGTGCTGTGACACAGAATATGTCAAGAAAGTCTAAAAAAGAGGGAGAATGTATTTTCCCGCCTGTGCTTTACAAACGAACTATTACCTTGAAGAGATGTTTTATCAGAACTTACACAAAAGATCAATTTTTTCTCCTTAGAGGGTCCTTTCCTCCTTTAGGTAGTTGGCGCGCAATGTTTCCCCTTCATAGCATAGCTTTAGAATTGGTCAAGCGACTGCCAGTTTCATAACTTGGAAAGGGATTATGTAGGATTGAACTATGTGCAATTTAGAGAAATGTGCTTGTGGAATTTGGTTCCTCTTTTGAAATAATGAGGGTAGAGAGCAAAAGGGATATGTATTTTCGTAGTATTATAGAGTGCTGCACACTAAACAGGGATGCAGAGGAGTTTTGATACCTTGTGATGCAAGCTTCTGTTTATCTATTCTCAGTTGAACCATTTGTTATGTGAGAACTCTGGATGTGATTGAAGAACTTGTATAACTGTGATCATATTGAACTTACTTCTTGGCTTCTATTTCCTTAAAACAGGTACTTTTGTCACTACAACTTTCCTTTGTGAAAGTACAGATGCATGGACAGGTTAATTGCCCCTAAAGGATATAGAAATTTGGATCTCTGACGATTGAAAGCACCGATATGGCATACCATGCATCTGTGTGCTCCTGGCTGCAGAATCTACCGCTTTGCTGTTCGTGTTTATAGGCACTCGCAGAGGTTGCACGTCCATGTCTTCGCGGCGGAGGTTGCACTTGCAGCGTCTATATGCTTGTCCATCAGATGAAAGGTCCGCAAGCAATGTGAGGTCAGATGGACTAGAGGCCCTTTAGACGCTATTCTGTCAAAAACAGAATGAGGGTTCAATGCTATGTTCCGCCTTCTGTGCTCAAGAGGCTTTTAGGCTTGTCGTCTGCATAGGCGTATCTTTGACACAGATTGATCTGTTCTCTTTTGCAATAATTGGGCGCTCTGATGTTGAAACAGGACCATTTTTTAGTTGTTATGTAAAAGAGAGTCAACTTCATCACCTATTAAAGCTAATTAAGTATTTTGAGTGGTCGATCTGATGTTGCATTGCTAATTGTCTATGTTTTAATGGAAGTTGGGTTTCTACTATTAAGGCTGCTTGCGGAAAGAAAATTTGCTGAACCATGAGAAGCTACCTTAGCTTGGCCGAGTCAGAGCATGATGCAGAAGTTTTATCTCTGAAGAAAGCTGCAGTTGATATGGGGTTCACCCTGTTCCACTTGCTAGCATTAAATGGCTAAGCATTTCACCAGAATTTAGTTGATTGAACGGATCTATCCGAACCCTGAAATTTGGCTAATCCTAGAATAACGAGGAAGGCAGGACGGGAGTCGTGGGGTCGAGAAAATTGCATCACATGGTGCTAAATCGTATGTATAGAATGTGACCGAGCTGCAACACTTCCAATTTGTTCAATCATGTGCAGTAGAGCTTTAAACTTTTCACATTGGAGTAAGTCGTCAACTTTTCGGGAATATACAATTAAGTATTAAAATTTATGGGTGCAACTACGGATGAGATGGGTAATTTTTAAGTGAAGCCGAGGCAATGTTTAGTGTTTTTGGTGCACTTTTTGCTTGGTATTCTATGGCCATACTCGACGAAGTAATTCAAGTATGGACTGCAAATACTACCCTTCGAACTTGTCCCACATTGGAGTTTTCCCTCCTTGTGACGTAGCCCTTAACCGTACACAGCCCTGAAACTAGCTGACATTAGCGTCAGGTGTTTACATTTTCAGTGTCTATTAGCAGTTTTTTCTTTTTCTCTTTGGTCGAAAAATGTCTGTTAGTAGGTTACGTGGTACAAAAGAAACATTTAAACTTGTCCTGGATTTTATTGTAATCGTTTCGAGATAGATCTATTAGTTTTTTATATTGGTAAAAGGATTCGAACGTGACTTGTTGAAAGAGCTTTAAGTTTTAAGCTCGTCGCTGTTGTTACATGTGGGATAAAAGGATTATTACTCAGTTCAAAATCATTAAGCCCATGACTAAGTTGAGTGGATATGGAATTCTTTTGGACTTGTGCCTATAACATGGTGCATCACCGGGTGCAAACTAAAGATAACCTGTTTGTACTAGAAAATAGAAATGACCATAGCCGGGCAGCCCGCATCAGGGGATGGAATCGGGGTAGTAGCTCGACCTTCATCCGGAGCCTTGCATTCGGGCAATAGCTCATGTCTATAGCTCATGTCTAACTTTCGTTCCCTTCATTTACGTCCACCGGACAGATCCAATCGAGAGGATCCAACCCGCCCAAACAAAGAAATTCACAAGGAATCACTCGGTTGGGGACGTCTGAGAAACTCTGTGGTTCGCACCAATCAAACAGGAAGAAATTCACCACGCAAGTGCTTCAGATGACCATGTCGTGAATGTTTGTATTGTGGGGGGGAAGGTCTCCAAAGGATTGAAATCCCTTGTGGGGTCGAGTGTTGTCTAAGGGCTTAGGCTTCACAGGCTTACGCTCGACGCTGCGGAATTGTAGGCTGAGGTACGTGGCAACTAACTATCTCGGCAATGGTCCAAACAGAGAGTTAATGTAGGTGGGATCATAACTGTAGGACTTATGAGAAGCATTCCCCTTTGGCGCCCACCTCCGAACGCCTACTGAAGTCGTTGGCGTTCCTTGCATAGCTTTACATTCGTCCTTACGATCGTGTACTGATGCGTTTGGGCGCTTGTGAGAGTAGCGGTATAACTGAACTTCTTCATTATATGGTATACACAGGTGGGGGGAGTAGCATTTTTACATGGTTGTTTGGGGCTGTGTTGCTGCTTCGGTAAATTCCTCCAGCCTCTCAGCTCTGTACGGCACTGCGCTGATATGGTTACGCCATGGAGCAGAGAATTTCATCTTCTTGGCTGTTGTCTGAAGTTGTACTTTTGTTTTGTCGGCTGACTTATTTACGATTTGACTGTGAATTACATGTTCGGGTTGACATGGCGAGTGACACCAATACGTTAGCAAGGATATCATACATATGGGCCGGCCTCATTAGTAGCGCGCGGTAGATTAGATCCGCAACAGGCGAGGGGCTCGTTCAGTTGCGCAAGATGTACCGGCAGTGTTCCATGTAGTATGGTTTTCGAGATGGTTCCGCTTGCTCGGTTTCTGTTGATATCAAGTCAGAGGTATGGGTAATGCGCTTGTATCCAGTGTATCAGTGTAGTAGAGAGCGACAAGAAAGCAAGAGAGACACGAAGTACAGTCTAACGTTTGTAAACTCTTGCATGGTCTAAATGCAAAATGAGAAATGGGCCAGATGATGCTATCCTTTCTACCAGCGTGATTTCGCTGGGAGCATGGTATAGGGCCTGAGCTGTATGACTAACACGTCCCCATCACCCCCCTATTATTAAAGAATGATACATCACATAGGATACAATGCGAACACATTCAGGTGTCATGCTTGCCAAACGATCGCAGTTGTAGTAGGCAGTTGGGGGGGAGTGGGCTCTTGATGGCTTATTTTGGTCATAAGCATGGTGATGTTGAACAAGGATCTCTGTACTTGGAGCGACGATTCTAGTGGTAATAAGATCGATTATGTCGAGAAGATTGGCTGGGACGATCGTGCGGGATGGCCTACACTTGGGGCAATACTCGAGCTGCGGAAAGCCTGGCTTGTGTTCCATGGTATATTTGATTGCCTTACATTCTTTAGTACTGATTGATATGCAATATTGTCGGTCGAGCTTAAGTGATGGAAGCAAAGATAATGGGTGTTTCGATTGTGCATTAGTGATTATGCATGAAGTTGTGAGCATGAATTCTCGTATCTGTCACACATTTGTTTGGATTAGCTGTGAGTTTTCTTTCTTTGAGGATTTTGTTTGCCGGGAGTTTTCGTTTTTTGACGGTATTACTTCTTTCAGAAGAGGGGGGGAGGGGGGGAGGTTACAGATTAATCTAACATCTTTGGCATGTGCTCAGATACGCGGATAACCTCAGAGCCCATCCATACCTCCGGATTCCCAGGATCAGGTGTCCGGCCGAGAGAGGCGATTGTTCTTATTGGAACGAGGGCATATCAGGGTAGGCTCTCTAGTAGCTCGCAATGACTAGGCATTATGAAGTGGTATGCAGTAATTATGGCTATGGATTCTCAAGTTTTAGCAAAACTTGGTATGACAATTCTTTCAGATCTTTACTTAATGGTAATGTGTTGCTGGATGCTGGTCTGCATCGCAACTTCATTGGTAGGCAATATGTGTGGTTTTATTCTGTCAGGGTATGCTTGCGATTTCCTGAGCAGGCAAAAAACCTTTTGTTGCTTTTTGGGCTGCAGAAGGCACTCATTTGGGTGCTTTCTTGCCGATAAACATCGGCCGTGCTTCCTGTTGCGAAATAGCTAAGCCTCTGTCCAGGACTCAGAAAAATGGACTTATTCTCAGAGGCCGCTGCTTGTAGCGGAGGGTCCTAAATCAATCATCGCTCATCTCTTGCGGGCGGTAGAATGTTGAGGCTTGGTGACGCGCTAATGTTTCTGGTACCAATAGATTGAGGTTGGTTTGCTTTCACTTCTTCTAACTGATTCAGTAGGCCATATCTCGGCGTATTCTTAGTTACACGTGGCGACGGTCGATGATCATTGGGCGTCGTCACATAAATGCTTGGGATGTTGTTCAGTATTCCAGCTATGAGAGCTACAAAGCCGAGAGACACGGAAATAGTGCCTGAGTAGGCTATGAGCAGTCAATCAAAGCGTGATGCTAATTAATGGCAGGGATCTATAATCGTTCTTAGAGCAGTATGTTACCCTGTTCTGTGTCTTAAAAAGTTGTTATGTTCCTATAATTTTCGCATGAACTATATGAGGGGGATATATTCTGTGGGGGAGATCTTATCTATTCATGACTTTGATAGATTTTGTGAAAGTATGACTTTCTGATGCGGGGCACTCTGGAGTTCTCCCATTATATGCTGTTGTGTTGTGGCGCTTTCTCAGCGTTTCGGGCCTAAGGTTTGCAAGAAGGCTATGGTATCATTCACTGATTCTTCCTGTATTATACTTGGCTTGTGTAGGGAATAATCTGGGCAATCTTTGACAAGCTCTTCTAGCACCGCCGATCGCTGTCGGCGGGCACGGTAATCCCCCCCCCCACCCCCCAACCCCCCGCATCAATTGCACAATGCCGCGATTCTCTGTCTCGCACATTTATAATTTGAGATTAGCCATAAGGGATGGGAAATTAGGGGGAGAGGGGGAAAAAAAGGAAAAGGAAAGGAGAGGGAGAGAGGGTGTCAGATTGCAGCTACATTTTGCAACTTTATTGGGGCTAGCTAGTCGATCTTGTTTATTAAGATACCTCAGCATGCAGGGACCTTGATATTCGCCATGATAGGGCCCGGCCGGCAGAGCTCTGGCAATATTCGAAAACAAGAGACATGATTTCGAAGGCGTTGGGCCGATTAGTATGTTCGGGCTAAAGGCGGTACTTGTGACGGCTTCTCAGCGGATGTTCGGTACGGCACATTTTGGCCAATAGATGACTGGGTGAGATGATCTTCAGCCACTTAAAAATAGGGCGCATCCCTCCTCTCGTTACTAGTTCGACTGCCATTGCGGGGTGGGGGGGGAGGCCCCATAACTGATTCTTTGAGTTCGACGCGCAGGTTCTCGCCACATGACGCGTTGGCTAGCTGTGTGTTGGCGAGGCCGCAGCTGGGTAATGCAGTCGTCACGGGCATTAGTGTATGGCTACATTGACGTGCCGCGGACTTACTCAAATTGGTACGATCCGTACTTCGACTCTGTGACTAGAGGAAGAAGGAATAGACTCATCGTTAGACGCAAGCGCTGGCAGATCGGCTCGCAAATCGCTGCTCGTCTTACGCTCTCTTGGTGCAGTTTGTGTTGCGGGGCTCTCTGTTTAAAAACTTATATCTAGAGCCACGCTGCCTAGGCTATCAGCTTGGGACGACAACCTTGTATAAGATAGTGGTAAAGTAGTGTGATCGATAGTCTGAGCAGGTTTACCGTGTTAGCTGATCTTTTACGAAAGGCAGGAGCTGAGCTGTTGTGAAAGTAAAGAGATGCATGTATACTGAATGAAGCTTCCTCATGTTCGTGTGCACGTCGGATTTGCGCCGGAGAATGGCTGATTGGGCGCGGTGAGTGGACATCGATTCGATCTTAGTAGTGGGCCGCTCAGAAAATCACTGCTTATAGACAGCAGCGTTAGAAGAGAGACACTTCCATTCGAATGGTGATGATATCTTTCTGAGGTTTGGCGTATGTGAGGAAGAGCAGCAGACACTTGAATATTGGCGCGGAATCACAAGAAGAGTTAGGCTGAAATGATCGCGGGCAAATTGACGAGATGACCCATACGACACTACATAATGTCTTCCTCAGGGGGGGGACTGAATTGTAGCACGAGATACGCATTCTTATAACTTTTTTCTCCTGCATGAAAAAAAGGGTTGAGGAACTTCTCTGTTCGTAACTTCTGCCGAGTAGTCGCATTAAGATCATAAATTCTCGAAGCGGCTTATTGATACATAATAAGACATGTAAAGCGTAAGTGTTTCCACCTTTTTTTGATAAGTAAAATTGATATACTTGTTCGCGTTCTTATTCACTCTTTATATCCCTTTACTTCTAGTAAAAGGCCGTATCGCATTGCTTTCTATAAAAGGAGAAAATCGCCGAATGAACTTAATTTTATTCTTATAAAATGTGCAAATTAGGAGCACGTTTGGTGAAAGATCTTTCGTCGCAAACTTTCGTCGAATATTGACTTTCATTCTTTGATTATTTGCTCTTATGAAGCAAACAATTTGTTGATTTATATTGTACATTTGATCTCTCTTAAAAGTAGATATTGATTAAATTCTTACATACTAGCTGCAAAATGTATTGACATTGTATAATTTCGACTCACTTGTATGTAAATATTGTAATTTATAGCGTGCTATATATTTTATGGATGGCCCCTAGTGGCTACTTAGGGCTAGGATGTTGGCACAAAACCGTGGCATCAATTGTGCAGGAGCCCGCGAGTAAACCTCTAGTCAAACTTATGATAAATCTGTGTGGAAAAAATTTGGGGGTGTCTTGAGGGCAGCTAGAGGCCGACGACCTTCAGGATATCGCATTGTCTATAATTTGCTCAATAACTTACGTAAAAAAAAATCTCAAGATTATATTACTTAATATTATGGCCAGTTGATCATGAGAACGATTTTTTTTTACCAATTTGAGTCATTAAAGCTTTGAGTTGTATTTCACAATTCAATCTCGTTGTTTCTTTTGAGTTCGCGCGCTTGACGATGACTAATTTTTAACAATATTTGTATTTATTTTTGCCTTTTTGAATGTTTTTGGGCTCTATTTCTTTTCTTTTTTTTTTGGGTTGCGTATGCTCGCTATTGTGGGCGGGACGAGGGGGCTGCGGCTGACCCTCAGCCAGGCCAGCTAACTCACTAGCCTTAGCACTATGGGGGGGGAGGGGGGGAAGGGGGGGGGGGGCGGGGGGGTGAAGGGGAGTTAGTAAGAAAAAAAAGAGGAAAAATGAAATATAAAATTTTAGAATAATTTATCATTAAAAATTATCCACGTCAGGTCTCCAACGATTGTGACCTTAGATGCCGTGGCCGTTGTCTTACAAATGAACTTGAATTGACATAATTCACAAAAAGGTTTAGGAGGCTTATTTGGCAAGAAATAAAAAGTTTAGGATTGTAATAGCACAAAAGCAATCAAAATTTCACTTATATTTTCGTTTTCTTTTGTATTAGGACTTATTGGTAAGGATAGCGCTATTTTGCACGCCAAAAAAAAAATAAATGACTATTGCCATTCGAGTTTTACATAATAGAGAAAAAATTGCGAAGATCGTTTGTCATTGCAATTGTACATAGGCTCTTGCCTCACGCTGCTTGGG
>JAGVVM010014803.1:0-11539 GCA_019149425.1 Psidium friedrichsthalianum
CACTCGAAGTCTAGTATTCGCGCGAACGCTGCTATTTGATTCGGTCGTTGTTTGGGAGGCAAACACGACATGATAAAACAATGAAAAAGGTTGGAAACCAGGATTGATGCTTTCCAATGCAGTTGGCAGGGGTGAGCATGATTTTAGGGTAGAATTTGAAACTTGGAGAATCGAACCGGTGGGAATCGGTCGATTTCAAGTTTTGGGTATGAACGGTAGGATTTCTGGTTGTAAAACTTAGGTAACCTGTTTTAATAGGTAGATTTTAGGTAGGTGAAACTTAGAGTAAGTTTTTATGTTTTTCTTGATACATGTCTTTGCATCATTGTGTGGTATTCCATAATGTCTAATGATGAATGTGAAATCCATAACAACTTTATCATAAAGACTTTGAGAACAAAACACATATAGTAAAAAAGTATTCTCAAAGTGTTTTGAGAACACTTTTAACAAATGAAACACTTTTGGAGCAGAAATAATAAATAAAAAAAACTTGTTTATGTGATCTCAAAAACTTTTTAGAAACACATTTGAAACATTTTTTAGAAACAATTGGGAACACTTTCTTGAAAGTAATTAAAAATAAAATAATTAATAATAAAAAATAATTTTTCAAAAAAAAAAAATAAAAATGAAATAATAAATTAAAAAAATTTAAATTAAAATATTTTTTGGAAAAATAAAATAAAATAAAATAAAATAATTTAAAATAGAATAAAAAAATAAAAATAATAATAATAATTAAAGAAAGAAAAATAATAAATAATAAATAAAAAAATAAAAAATAAAAATCAAATAATAGAAATTAATTGAGAAATCCAATCATTTACAAAGAGTAAAATTATGAATATAATTTTTTTTTTTGCAATTACCAACGCGTTTCTATTCCTTTTTTGTTCCGAGAACAGAAACTTTATATAGTTACTAAATGCGTTTCTGTTCCCAGAAATCGTTGTCCAGAACAGAAATAGAAAAAATATTTTTGTTTTAAAAGTTATTTCGAGAATAGAAACGTTGCCATACGCAGCCTAAATCGTAGCAATATGTGGTAATCATTAAATATGATGATTTATTATAATCTTTCAACTAAAAATACATGTGGAACCTAGAACCTGCAACAGGGTAGGTTATAGGTTTCAAGATATGCATAGTAGGTTTCGGGTTTCAAAAATAAGAAACCTGTTTCGACGGGTAGATTTTTGGTAAAATCTGTATAGAATTTAAAACCGCTTACCCCTAGCAGTTGGTCCTCTGTTCTTGTCTGGATTTCCATTGAGAAAAGCTTGGCCAAGGTGGTCTTATAACTGGGGTTAAAAGAAGCTGATGGAGAGTAAACCGGTCCCCCTCATCTACTACAAAGATTCTAATTTTTGCAACCTTTGTTTTTCTTTGTAATTTTTTTTAGGCTTCAAGACTAAAATGCGTTATCCTAAGCACATGTTAAAAATTAGAAAATGTAAAGTGTGGAAGATTAGGAAGTTGGAGACTACCTACATTTTTACTACAAGCTATGTAAAGTTGCAAATAGAACCAGTAAAGACCAATGAAAGATTCTGGAAAAAAAGAAATAAAAAGGATAAAAGGAAGCAAATTTCCCGATGAAATCGAATACATATATATGAAATGCATGGGTGGTGAACTGGTGATTAGTAAAAGGGTGATGCGGGTCGAAATTTTTTTTGGTTGTTGAGTGATTTTTTAAGATTTTTTTTAAAAAATTACTAAAAAAGTCTTAAACCTATTGCAATTGTATCAATACTATCTCAAACATTTTCTTTTATCAATTCAATCCTAAATATTTTGTATTTATACCAATTCAGTCCATTCGATATTGACGTGGCGCTGCGGTATTGATGTGGATTTTTTAAAATAACATTTTTACCACAAACTATGTAAAGTTGCAAATAGAACCAGTAAGACCAATGAAAGATTCTGGAAAAAAAGAAATAAAAAAGATAAAGGAAGCAAATTTCCCGATGAAATCGAATAAGCGCATGCGCGCGCGGCGCGCGCGCGCGCGCACACACATATATATATATATATATATATATATATATATATATATATATATATATATATGACATGCATGGGTGGTGAACTGGTGATTAGTAAAGGGTGATGCGGGTCGAAATTTTTTTTGGCTGGTGAGTTATTTTTAAGAATTTTTTTGAAAAATTATCAAAAAAGTCATAAACCTATTGCAATTGTGTCAATACTGTCTCAAACATTTTCTTTTATCAATTCAGTCCTAAAACCTTTTGTATTTGTATCAATTCAATCCATTTGATATTGACGTGGCACTAGGCGTGAGCGGTTCCAGGTTCCGGGTAGGTTCCACCTGAAACTTGGAACCTACCCGCTAGTATAGGTTCCTTATTTTTCGGAACCTAGAATCTACACTGCTTATCGTAAAACCTAGAACCTACCTTATCACAGATTCTGAATCCGGTTCCAGGATACCCGGGAACTTGTCAATATAACTTCCATTGCGTCAAAACAAAAGACATTCATATAGATAATTTCATTAAGATAGAAACAAGCAATGAAAGCATGAATGCAAGCATAAAAAATCTTATGCATCATAACAACCCACTAAGTTATATTGTCACCCAGGTCCTAACCAAAATCCCATTGATCGAAATGTAACAATTCTAAGCACAAAAATCACACATAAAAAGGACAAGCTCAAAAGTAAAATTAGCAGTACCCCAGAACACGTCTCTCTTCATAGACTCTGGATAAATCACCTCCTCCTTCGTGATCTCCATATCCCAGAAAGCCTAAGTTAAAATTTAAAAGTAACAGTTTCGGTTCCGGTCCGGTTCCGATTAGGTTTCATAGAGAATCAGGAATAGGAACCAGAACCGGAACTGGCGGTTCCACAAAATGTGGAAACGGAACCGGACCCTAGTTTCCTAGAATCTGAACCAGACCGGGAACCGCAGGTTCGGTTCTCCAGTTCCCAGTTCTATCCTGGAATCATGCTCACCTCTACGTGGCGCTGTGATGTAGATGTGGATTTTTTAAAATAACATTTTTACCACAAGCTATGTAAAGTTGCAAATAGAACCAGTAAAGACCAATGAAAGATTCTGGAAAAAAGAAATAAAAAAGATAAAGGAAGCAAATTTCGTGATGAATTCGAATACATATATATGAAATGCATGGGTGGTGAACTGGTGATTAGTAAAGGGTGATGCGGGTCGAAATTTTTTTGGCTGGTGAGTGATTTTTTAATATTTTTTTTGAAAAATTACTAAAAAAGTCATAAACCTATTGTAATTGTGTCAATACTATCTCAAATATTTTAATTTATCAATTCAGTCCTAAAACCTTTTGTATTTGTACCAATTCAGTCCATTCGGTATTGACGTGGCGCGGCCAGTGTTGATGTGGATTTTTTAAATAATGTTTTAATATTTTCACAAGTTTTATTTATTTATTAATTATTTTAATATTTTTCTGTTATTTTATTTTATTTTAGTTTTTGTTAGGGATGGTAGGAGGCCTTGCGGCACTTGGCTGGCCGCCTCTTGCATGCCCTAACAAAAAAAAAAACGACGCAGGAAATAATATTTAAAAAATAAATAATAAAAATTCAAAAATAGTAAAATAATATTAGAATTGTTCATGTTAGCATTGGCTGTGCCATTTCAGCAATTTCTGGTCAAATTTGGCCGGATGGATTGAATTGACATAAATTTAAAAAGTTTAGTACTAATTGGTACAATCGCAATAAGTTTGGGACTTTTTTTGGTAACTTTTCCATTTTATTTGTATTTTTTTTAATATCTAAACCCCTTGAACAACTCTTGCTATTATGTTTCTTTGTCATTGTCGAAACTAAAATCAAAAGTTTGGTGCTAACAAGACTTTTGCACCCGAACGATCAAACACCTCAACATAATTTGTCTGTCAAATGAATTTCAGAATGATTATTGCGCGGCACTCCCAAACCTTATTGAATAAGTATGTGTCGCAAATACAACAACAACGTAAATGTGACAATGATGTCCTCTTTCTCAGCTGGCGACTATCAAAGTTTTTTCTAAACACCATATTAACTTGGGAAAAGTCCAAATAAAGATATAAACTGCTTTCATTTTCTTAAAGAAGGGCTTGAAAAGGACCTTATTCTGAATAAGAGCTTGAAGTGGCCTCGTTATTCCAAATAAGGGCCTTACCAAGGTTATTTTCGTCATTTATGTTTTCTATTTTTTTTTTATATTTTTTCCCCTTCAAGAAAGGGAGCGGCCATCGGCGAGGGAAAGAAAATCAGAAAATCTAAATGACGAAAATACCCTTGATCATGCTTTTTTTTAAAAAAAAAAATAATGGGGTTACATCGTGCATTTATTTGGAATAAGATCCACTTAATGCTCTTATTTGAGAAAATGATTGCACTTTATACCCTATTTGAAATTTTTCCTAATAATTTGCATGTGTATTATGTTCTAGAATAAAACAACCCAATTACATCTTAAGAATTTGGTCAAGCAAATTGCTGATGAAATGGAATAACGTATTAAATTACACTTTAGAAACATTTGCACATAGATACGTAGGTCTAGAAAGATAAGTTTTTCATAGTGCGATCGATTCTATTCGCTACATAATCACGACAGTTGACACTTTTCTCTTATTTTCAACATAACATCGAAAAAAGCATATCGTGTGTGTAATTCCGATGTAGATTGAACAGGAAACCAAGTTGATTGACCCTTTGTAAATCACCTTATAATTTAAGACAAATAAAACAGGAGCTCGTGACCGTTGAGACTTGAAGACTCTCTTAACTTGCACATTTATCTAAGACAGTGCAATGCACAAAAAGAGTATATAAAAAGGAAAAAAAATAGAGACATAAGGTTTTTTTCGGTTCATCTTTAAACTAAGACTATATCTAAGAAATGATTCTATTATAATTAACATGACGCATCTCTATTTCATATCACTCGATTACAAACCCAAAAAGAGTATATAAAGTAATAAAAGACGGGCTCAAACTATAAAAATCCTTTGCTGTCTAGTGAGCGTTGTGTAATATCCTAGGGCGACACCTACTGCTGTACTCAATTACAAGTGAAAAAGAGTATATAAAGTAATAAATTATGGGCTCAAATTATAAAAATCCTCCGACATCTAGGGAGCGTTGTATAATGTCTTAGGGCACCACCTACTCGCGTGCTCTTTTCTTTAATTTGATAATATGCGCGCGCGTGTGTATTGGCACATGCGGAAGATGAAATAAACAAACATCAGGACATCATACAAGTGCATTCAAGGATAGACACGATGTCTAAAGAGTATGGCCTCATAGGTTCACTACTTATTTCAAGAAATTAGTAAGATTATTCAACAAATTGTGAAAATGCTTATGGAAAAATTAGGAGAGAGAAAGCGAGGGGCTTTTATAGCATACTAAGTCGGTTAGTAGAGCTTTCGCGCTCAAACTGCGAACAAATTTTTGGCGTGAACAATTCCTTTGGTGTCCAAAATGACTATTGACGATTTTCAATTCCACTTTTAAATTTCTATCGCGCTCACGGACAAACTAAAGTCCATAATTCTCCGCTCCATAATTCCAATTCAGAATCACAATCTTTGATCACCTAAGCCCGTCATTGATTGTCCCGTTTGTAAATCTTAATCTCATGAAATTTAGGTCGTCACACACTGTCCCCCTTAAACCTTGCCCACAATCAAACATTGGGCCTACGAAATAGATTGTTCATTCATCTAAATTTTTGCCCTTTCCGTTTGGCAATCAAATAATGTTTGATTGCCAAACGGAAAGGGCAAAAATTTAGATGAATGAACAATCTATTTCGTAGGCCCAATGTTTGATTGTGGGCAAGGTTTAAGGGGACAGTGTGTGACGACCTAAATTTCATGAGATTAAGATTTACAAACGGGACAATCAATGACGGGCTTAGGTGATCAAAGATTGTGATTCTGAATTGGAATTATGGAGCGGAGAATTATTGGACTTTAGTTTGTCCGTGAGCGCGATAGAAATTTAAAGTGGAATTGAAAATCGTCAATAGTCATTTTGGACACCAAAGGAATTGTTCACGCCAAAATTTGTTCGCAGTTTGAGCGCGAAAGCTCTACTAACCGACTTAGTATGCTATAAAAGCCCTCGCTTTCTCTCTCCTAATTTTTCCATAAGCATTTTCACAATTTGTTGAATAATCTTACTAATTTCTTGAAATAAGTAGTGAACCTATGAGGCCATACTCTTTAGACATCGTGTCTATCCTTGAATGCACTTGTATGATGTCCTGATGTTTGTTTATTTCATCTTCCGCATGTGCCAATACACACGCGCGCGCATATTATCAAATTAAAGAAAAGAGCACGCGAGTAGGTGGTGCCCTAAGACATTATACAACGCTCCCTAGATGTCGGAGGATTTTTATAATTTGAGCCCATAATTTATTACTTTATATACTCTTTTTCACTTGTAATTGAGTACAGCAGTAGGTGTCGCCCTAGGATATTACACAACGCTCACTAGACAGCAAAGGATTTTTATAGTTTGAGCCCGTCTTTTATTACTTTATATACTCTTTTTGGGTTTGTAATCGAGTGATATGAAATAGAGATGCGTCATGTTAATTATAATAGAATCATTTCTTAGATATAGTCTTAGTTTAAAGATGAACCGAAAAAAACCTTATGTCTCTATTTTTTTTCCTTTTTATATACTCTTTTTGTGCATTGCACTGTCTTAGATAAATGTGCAAGTTAAGAGAGTCTTCAAGTCTCACGGTCACGAGCTCCTGTTTTATTTGTCTTAAATTATAAGGTGATTTACAAAGGGTCAATCAACTTGGTTTCCTGTTCAATCTACATCGGAATTACACACACGATATGCTTTTTTCGATGTTATGTTGAAAATAAGAGAAAAGTGTCAACTGTCGTGATTATGTAGCGAATAGAATCGATCGCACTATGAAAAACTTATCTTTCTAGACCTACGTATCTATGTGCAAATGTTTCTAAAGTGTAATTTAATACGTTATTCCATTTCATCAGCAATTTGCTTGACCAAATTCTTAAGATGTAATTGGGTTGTTTTATTCTAGAACATAATACACATGCAAATTATTAGGAAAAATTTCAAATAGGGTATAAAGTGCAATCATTTTCTCAAATAAGAGCATTAAGTGGATCTTATTCCAAATAATGCACGATGTAACCCCATTATTTTTTTTTTTAAAAAAAGCATGATCAAGGTATTTTCGTCATTTAGATTTTCTGATTTTCTTTCCCTCGCCGATGGCCGCTCCCTTTCTTGAAGGGGAAAAAATATAAAAAAAAATAGAAAACATAAATGACGAAATAACCTTGGTAAGGCCCTTATTTGGAATAACGAGGCCACTTCAAGCTCTTATTCAGAATAAGGTCCTTTTCAAGCCCTTCTTTAAGAAAATGAAAGCAGTTTATATCTTTATTTGGACTTTTCCCAAGTTAATATGGTGTTTAGAAAAACTTTGATAGTCGCCAGCTGAGAAAGAGGACATCATTGTCACATTTACGTTGTTGTTGTATTTGCGACACATACTTATTCAATAAGGTTTGGGAGTGCCGCGCAATAATCATTCTGAATTCATTTGACAGACAAATTATGTTGAGGTGTTTGATCGTTCGGGTGCAAAAGTCTTGTTAGCACCAAACTTTTGATTTTAGTTTCGACAATGACAAAGAAACATAATAGCAAGAGTTGTTCAAGGGGTTTAGATATTAAAAAAAATACAAATAAAATGGAAAAGTTACCAAAAAAGTCCCAAACTTATTGCGATTGTACCAATTAGTACTAAACTTTTTAAATTTATGTCAATTCAATCCATCCGGCCAAATTGACCAGAAATTGCTGAAATGGCACAGCCAATGCTAACATGAACATTCTAATATTATTTTACTATTTTTTGAATTTTTTATTATTTATTTTTTAAATATTATTTCCTGCGTCGTTTTTTTTTTTGTTAGGGCATGCAAGAGGCGGCCAGCCAAGTGCCGCAAGGCCTCCTACCATCCCTAACAAACTAAAATAAAATAAAATAACAGAAAAATATTAAAATAATTAATAAATAAATAAAACTTGTGAAAATATTAAAACATTATTTTAAAAAATCCACATCAACACTGGCCGCGCCACGTCATACCGAATGGACTGAATTGGTACAAATACAAAAGGTTTTAGGACTGAATTGATAAATTAAAATATTTGAGATAGTATTGACACAATTACAATAGGTTTATGACTTTTTTAGTAATTTTTCAAAAAAATATTAAAAATCACTCACCAGCCAAAAAATTTCGACCCGCATCACCCTTTACTAATCACCAGTTCACCACCCATGCATTTCATATATATGTATTCGAATTCATCACGAATTTGCTTCCTTTTATCTTTTTTATTTCTTTTTTTCCAGAATCTTTCATTGGTCTTTACTGGTTCTATTTGCAACTTTACATAGCTTGTGGTAAAAATGTTATTTTAAAAAATCCACATCTACATCACAGCGCCACGTAGAGGTGAGCATGATTCCAGGATAGAACTGGGAACTGGAGAACCGAACCTGCGGTTCCCGGTCTGGTTCCAGATTCTAGGAAACTAGGGTCCGGTTCCGTTTCCACATTTTGTGGAACCGCCAGTTCCGGTCTGGTTCCTATTCCTGATTCTCTATGAAACCTAATCGGAACCGGAACCGGAACCGAAACTGTTACTTTTAAATTTTAACTTAGGCTTTCTGGGATATGGAGATCACGAAGGAGGAGGTGATTTATCCAGAGTCTATGAAGAGAGACGTGTTCTGGGGTACTGCTAATTTTACTTTTGAGCTTGTCCTTTTTATGTGTTGATTTTTGTGCTTAGAATTGTTACATTTCGATCAATGGGATTTTGGTCTAGGACCTGGGTGACATATAACTTAGTGGGTTGTTATGATGCATAAGATTTTTTATGCTTGCATTCATGCTTTCATTGCTTTGTTTCTATCTTAATGAAATTATCTATATGAATGTCTTTTGTTTTGACGCAATGGAAGTTATATTGACAAGTTCCCGGGTATCCTGGAACCGGATTCAGAATCTGTGATAAGGTAGGTTCTAGGTTTTACGATAAGCAGTGTAGATTCTAGGTTCCGAAAAATAAGGAACCTATACTAGCGGGTAGGTTCCAAGTTTCAGGTGGAACCTACCCGGAACCTGGAACCGCTCACGCCTAGTGCCACGTCAATATCAAATGGATTGAATTGATACAAATACAAAAGGTTTTAGGACTGAATTGATAAAAGAAAATGTTTGAGACAGTATTGACACAATTGCAATAGGTTTATGACTTTTTTGATAATTTTTCAAAAAAATTCTTAAAATAACTCACCAGCCAAAAAAATTTCGACCCGCATCACCCTTTTACTAATCACCAGTTCACCACCCATGCATGTCATATATATATATATATATATATATATATATATATATATATATATATATATATATGTGTGTGCGCGCGCGCGCCGCCGCGCGCATGCGCTTATTCGATTTCATCGGGAAATTTGCTTCCTTTTATCTTTTTATTTCTTTTTTTCCAGAATCTTTCATTGGTCTTTACTGGTTCTATTTGCAACTTTACATAGTTTGTGGTAAAAATGTTATTTTAAAAAATCCACATCAATACCGCAGCGCCACGTCAATATCGAATGGACTGAATTGGTATAAATACAAATATTTTAGGATTGAATTGATAAAAGAAAATGTTTGAGATAGTATTGATACAATTGCAATAGGTTTAAGACTTTTTTAGTAATTTTTTAAAAAAATCTTAAAAAATCACTCAACAACCAAAAAAAATTTCGACCCGCATCACCCTTTTACTAATCACCAGTTCACCACCCATGCATTTCATATATATGTATTCGATTTCATCGGAAATTTGCTTCCTTTTATCCTTTTTATTTCTTTTTTTCCAGAATCTTTCATTGGTCTTTACTGGTTCTATTTGCAACTTTACATAGCTTGTAGTAAAAATGTAGGTAGTCTCCAACTTCCTAATCTTCCACACTTTACATTTTCTAATTTTTAACATGTGCTTAGGATAACGCATTTTAGTCTTGAAGCCTAAAAAAAATTACAAAGAAAAACAAAGGTTGCAAAAATTAGAATCTTTGTAGTAGATGAGGGGGACCGGTTTACTCTCCCATCAGCTTCTTTTTAACCCCAGTTATAAGACCACCTTGGCCAAGCTTTTCTCAATGGAAATCCAGACAAGAACAGAGGACCAACTGCTAGGGGTAAGCGGTTTTAAATTCTATACAGATTTTACCAAAATCTACCCGTCGAAACAGGTTTCTTATTTTTGAAACCCGAAACCTACTATGCATATCTTGAAACCTATAACCTACCCTGTTGCAGGTTCTAGGTTCCACATGTATTTTTAGTTGAAAGATTATAATAAATCATCATATTTAATGATTACCACATATTGCTACGATTTAGGCTGCGTATGGCAACGTTTCTATTCTCGAAATAACTTTTAAAACAAAATATTTTTTTCTATTTCTGTTCTGGACAACGATTTCTGGGACAGAAACGCATTTAGTAACTATATAAAGTTTCTGTTCTCGGAACAAAAAAGGAATAGAAACGCGTTTGGTAATTGCAAAAAAAAAATTATATTCATAATTTACTCTTTGTAAATGATTGGATTTCTCAATTAATTTCTATTATTTTGATTTTTATTTTTTTATTTTTTTATTTATTTATTTATTTATTTTTCTTTCTTTAATTATTATTATTATTTTATTTTTTTATTCTATTTTAAATTATTTTATTTTATTTTATTTTATTTTTCCAAAAAATATTTTAATTTAAATTTTTTTAATTTTTATTATTTCATTTTTTATTTTTATTTTTTGAAAAATTATTTTTTATTATTTAATTATTTTTATTTTTAATTACTTTCAAGAAAGTGTTCCCAATTGTTTCTAAAAAATGTTTCAAATGTGTTTCTAAAAAGTTTTTTGAGATCACATAACAAGTTTTTTTATTTATTATTTCTGCTCCAAAAGTGTTTCATTTGTTAAAAGTGTTCTCAAAACACTTTGAGAATACTTTTTTACTATATGTGTTTTTGTTCTCAAAGTCTTTATGATAAAGTTGTTATGGATTTCACATTCATCATTAGACATTATGGAATACCACACAATGATGCAAAGACATGTATCAAGAAAAACATAAAAACTTACTCTAAGTTTCACCTACCTAAAATCTACCTATTAAAACAGGTTACCTAAGTTTTACAACCAGAAATCCTACCGTTCATACCCAAAACTTGAAATCGACCGATTCCCACCGGTTCGATTCTCCAAGTTTCAAATTCTACCCTAAAATCATGCTCACCCCTGCCAACTGCATTGGAAAGCATCAATCCTGGTTTCCAACCTTTTTCATTGTTTTATCATGTCGTGTTTGCCTCCCAAACAACGACCGAATCCAAATAGCAGCGTTCGCGCGAATACTACTTCGAGTT
>JAGVVM010014806.1:0-20193 GCA_019149425.1 Psidium friedrichsthalianum
ATGCCAATGCACAAGTTTTCTTGAAGTTGATTTTGTAGCCTTTGTCACACAGTTGGTTTATGTTGAGAAGGTTGTATCCAAGTTCTTGGACCAATGAAACATCTTCAATTATTAGGTTTCCTAACTTGATGTTTCCCAAGCCAATAATGTTCCCTTTTCCTTTACCACCAAAGGTGACATTTCACCATTCACTTGTTTGAGATTTATGAACAAGTTTCTTTTTCTTATCATGTATCTCAACATCCACCATCCAAGTACCATTTGTTCTTCTTCAATATGACCCGCAATCAAGAAGAATTTCACGTTTTCTTTGGTACCCATACAAACTTGGGTCCTTTTGTGTTAGTCATAGGTCTAGTGTTAAATCTCTAGTAGATCTTTTTGGGCTTCATTTACTCAATTGGACATTTTTTTTTGTAATGATCAAGTTCATTATAAATTGAGCAATTGAATTGCTTGCTAGTAGATCTTGTGAATTGCTGTGCAAAGTGAACTTTATAAGACTGAAGAGAAGTGTTTGTCTCATTCTCATTTTGACATTTGGAAAAGGATTCTCCTCTTCATATTTCTTTCGTGACAAGTCCAGACTTGTTGTAATGAGGAACTTGAATAGATATACTATGCTGCAAGGTTTTGAATTGAAGGAGAAATTTATGCTAATTTTTAAACATCTGCCTTTAGATATTTGCTTACCTGCTGCAGAAAGTCGCATTCACTCTAAGTGGTGACCAGATCTTTCTACAATTTCTCAAGCTCATTCTTTTTAGAAAGGTTTTATTCAATGAGTTTGAAACTTCTTTTTCATTCAAACATTCTCTTTAAAATCTTTTTGTGTTCTACAAATATTTCCTTTAAAAACTCTTTCATTTTTTTCATATGAAAGTTTAGGAGTCATTTACCTCATCTTCTTCTTCTCTTTCGGATTCAGCCATGAGATAAAGATTTGCTTCATCTTCATCAGTTGACTTATATTTCATGTCACTCCATGTTTCAAATTTGAGTGCTCTTTTCTTTTTCTTGAACCTTCCTCCTCTTTTCTTTAGGAATGGGCAATCAGGCTTGATGTGCCCTGATTTCCTAGACTCAAATCAAATAGTATCTTTACCTTTGCTTTCTTCCTTTCCTTTGAAGTATTTCTTTTCTTTTGAGAATCTTGGATTTCTTATTCCTTTGAAGTTTCCACCCTTTTCATAAGAGTTTTCAATCTTCTAATAAATAGGGCCATTTCGTTGTTATCTTCTTCTTCAATAGATGTCTCACCTCCTGCATTTTCATCGTTAGCATTAAAAGTAATAACTTTCTTACCTTTGGACAAGTTTTTCTGTTTATTCCTTCAGCTTCATAGGACACTAACATGCCAATGAGTTCATCCATGGTGATAGGTTGAATCCTCATAATTTCTCGAATGAGGTTTTCACAATGATCCACTCTTTCGAGAGTGTCCTAGGAATCTTATTTACATTTTCAGCATCTATGAAGATCTTTCCTTCACTAGGCATTCCATTCATTATCTCAATGAATCGTGAACATTTCTCTTACTATTTTATCAGATTTCATCACGAACATTTCATAACTCTTAAGCAAGATGTTCATCTTAGTTTCTTTCATGCTATCAGTGCCTTCATAAATCACTTGGAGACAATCCCATATTTGTTTAGCTCAAACACAAGAGGATATTTGATTAAATTCAGATAGAGATTGAGCACAGTAAAGAAGATGTCTTGCTTTAGAATTGAGAGTAGCTCTTTTTCAAGTTTGTTCAAGGTGAGCAATAGCAACAACAATTGAATTAGCAACCGGTTCTCTAGCCACAGCAACAGGAGCAGCAACTAGAGTTTCTATACCAATTTTGAATAACGTCCCACATCTCTTGATTACAAGTATCAAGGTAGGCAAACATTCCATTCTTTCAGTAGTTGTAATTGCTCCAAGCAAAGTACGGAGGTTTGTTGGTTGATGCGGATTCATTGCTTAGAAAACCACCAAAGTTGGCCATGATAAGGATCTTTATGCTTTAAAGAAATACACCTCAAATAAAAAGTAATAGAGTTATAATACCAATTATTAGGGCTAACAAACCTAGAGGGGGTAAATAGTTTATTTTGAAACATTTCAAACAATGCGAATAACGGTAACTAATAAGAAAAAGATCAGGTAAGAAAATGTTTCACAAAATAGTATCTGAGTATGTGCAAATAGAGTAATGACTTAGAAAAGATCAGCACAACAAATATATAGTAGTTCGACTTATATACCAAGCTTACATCTATTCCACAGAACTAACAGGCACAACACAGGCTCAAATGCACTAGTAAATTGGCTCACAAGTTACAAACAATACATGAGCTAATATTTCATGCGATAGATCACAGTATCTTGATACAGTCTCACTACTTAGAAATGTGCACTTGATTTTGCACGATTATAAGGCCACAAATGATCAAAAGATCTTGCTCCATTTAAGCTTCTAGGCTAGAGCTACCTCTAAAGCAACTTTGGATATTCAATTTTTTTAGGTGGTTAGTTCTTCTTTGGCCTTCATGAGCTCCTCTTTATAAAACCTTTAGTATTATAGTCGTTTGAACCACTTTAGAGAAGCAAAAGAGTAGTTGAAGATAGACGGGATAGCGTGTCCTTACACTAGAGCAGCTTTCTTTCAAGTCAGACTAGATTATCTAAAATATGTATTGATGTACTGTTTCTTATTGACAATTTACCGCCGTACTCTAATAGAGTAGTTGTACTACTCTCGAGGAGATAGAAATCTTCCCTTTGGCTTTTCCCATCAAGCTTGGGTTACTTCAGCCAATCTTTCTCAAACATCATCACTTTTGGACTTTATACAGCTCATCTAACCTGATCTTTCAAGATCCGATATCAAACAATCGATGACTAGATCTTTTGAGGTCCTCAAAAGCTATTTTTACCAAAACCCTTCAAACATCACTTGATGTTCAAGCGATAGGCGACAAGCAATCTTTAACCACATATATCAAACGTTTGTACGCCAAAGGTAAATGTAATATCAAATGATAGTTTGAAAATTATCAAAATATTTTATGAGATGTTTCTCCAACAGTTAAAGCTGATCTTACCCCGAGGCATCTGTATGAAATTCATATTTAGGAAAATCACTCAACTTAGGCACTGAAAGGAGTCGATGAAAATGTCGATGTAACTAAATTCCCAAGCCCTTTTCTCTGATTTTCGTGGGATCGAACGGTCTTTCGCAACCACTCAGTGGGGTTTTCAATCTACACTCCAAGAATAAATTGGTGGCAACTCCAATAACATACACACATCGCACATGTCACCCGACCGTACTAAGGTCAATCTCATTTTAAAAATTCCCGCCGTTGCAATTTGGTGTAGGCTTAGGAGGGCGTGTGTCTCGATCTCACCATCCTATTGAGTGGATGAGATCTTGGTAATCCATCAACCCCCATCCTACTTTTAAAGGGGCTGCGACACATGAAAATATTGAAATCAAAATATAACATTAATAATTCATAGTTTTGATGCATGCAAGATGATATTTCTTTTCAACTTTCTTGATTTCATATGCAATACAACCCTAGCTCACAAAGAAACCATCCTCGCTTATAAATCTTTTTGGTATCTCTTTCCCAAAGAGGCATTTTAGTTTGCATGAAATGCAAGGCATCATCCTAGTTCGCACGAAGCGCATAGGCAATTTTCAAATAAATCGAAAGCATCCCAACCTCTATAACATCGCGAGGGATCATCCCAATTTGCACAAAGTGCAAGGGCAATCTCCAACTAAAGTTAAAAGTATCTCGATTTCCCTCTAGCTCCATGGGGTATAAAGTAACAGAATGAGATGCCACGATATGCATGCAACATGCGATTTACCTTCCTTGGCACCTCTTTCATGCATAATAGATGAGGTTTCAAGAATACGAATCATATGGGATTTCATAAAGACAAGTATATTATCAACCATTGACATATAATTCTAATGTCAATCTAAACAAACTATAAAAGTTAGAAATCCACTCGCCTCAGTCTCTTGATGGTGAATCGACGATGATGACGGGCAAATCCAAGAGATTAATGATGAACCAAGGGCACAAGTAGTGGTAGGGCTTAGGCACGTGAAGCAGGGAGTGGGCATACTTCAAAAAGGTTTCTAACAATCAAATGATGAAATGAATTGATGTCAGATTCTATACACGTCATGCACCAGTGGAATGCATGTGAATGTGTCCTTCACCATTTGACATGTGTCCCTCACCTAGTCACGTGTGTGTAACATGTGGCCCCCTACGTGTCAACGCACTCCCTTCATCATCGTCTGGTCCAATTTTCATGTACTTGATCCAATCGGGACCTATAATTCGTAGCCCTATCATCTCATTTTCAGTTCTAAATTATCTCATAATACTCAGGACAAACTATTTGGGGGTTAGGGTCATCACAACCCTTGTGGTTGAAGCTCACGCTTTAGCAAAAACCCGCAATTGCATTCTCTCTCCCTGAAGGAATGAAGATGAAGATTAACTGAGTTTCTCTCCTCTGGCGATTGTACTCGTGAGTTTGAGACTTATTGCTTGGTCTTAGTGGAAGCAAACTTGAGTCCCCACCAGCATACATGGAAAGCCCAAGTGCCAATCCTCAAGTGCTAAATTTTTTTACTAAATTACCCAAATGCCCAAGTGTTCTATTGCCCTAGAGAAGCAAATTGGTCACCGACTGGGTGGCTAAGAATCATAGAAAAAATACCTTACCTTTAAACTCCCCTCCCCTTGCTTTTTGGGAGCTATTATGTACTGATGCGCATCCCTTGGGCTTTACTTTTTGAGTTATTTCAATGAAAAGTTATTGTCGACCGAAAAAAGAAGAAGAAGAAGTCATGCTTCTGCACCTGAGAAAATGGGCTCGTTAACCTATAACCACGTCAAACAACTGCCCCGGCAAATTTTTGAATCTTAAATCAGAAGAGCCGTGGTATTGAATGGGCACCGGGGATGCTGTCTCGTGCCAATTGTAACTGAAACCGTGGACCTAAAATCACTAGTTTTTGTTTGACAAGTTTCCTGCCACATGCACCATGTAGCTCACCTTCTCTTCATTGTCTAGGTGTCCAATTGACTTAGGTTCTTTAAACCAATTCGTGGCGACTTTAGTCCGTTGTTTAATTTTATGACCATATTCACATTTCAAGAAGATCCTAGAGACCGAAAGGCTACTCGCTGGTGACCCTTGATTTGCATAATTCGAGATGCAGCACTAGTAATGGCACCAAGAAATAATGCAATAGGATTCTAGACAAGAGAAATGCAAAACGAATGAGTATTTCCATTTTATTTCAAACATTCTAACTAGCTGAATGCGTATTAAATCTACTTTAAAAACTCAAACCGAGGGCCTGTAATTTTATTTTTTTGCTGAAATGACATCAATGATCATGTGCCATTACTCGATATCATAAATCCCTATGTACCTATATCTGGTTCAAGCAGGTCTACGAACTTTCTGAAAAAAGTCCACTGTTGGGCTCATTTGGAAGAAGTGAAAACATGTGCCACCTCATCATTTCTCTCATTTTTATCCTTTTGGCTCTCGCCAAATCCCTCTCCTTTTCTTCTCTCTCTAGTCTGCCCATGGCAACGCCGGTTAACACACTAAATCGCTTGCTATGGAACCCGTTTGAACCACGAGCAAAAGCATGAGAACCAGTGGGGTATGTGCGTGCTTTTGTATGTATTTTTTTATATATTTTTCTTATTAGAAACCCGAACAATGAAAATCTACCGACTTACATCTACGTCGGCCATGATCCTCACCAAGAAAACATCATCGGCAAGCATTTGTAGGACGTTGATGCCATAGCTTAGGCATCAGAATAAGAACCGAAGGAGGCTTTTCTCTTTTTGTTCTTCATTTTTATGTTGCTTTTATTAATTCATAGGTGGAGGGGGAGAGGAGAACGAGCAAAAATGGATCAGCTGGTCAGGCAGTGGCTCGTCTCCCTTCACGGTCTGTATAAGTAAACTATCAATGGAATTCAAAACCTTGTAGTTTTCTTCTTGGAAGCATTCAATATTTCAAGTAAGAAACTCTGACAATTTTCCTAGAACCCAATGTTTTCAATTTCTCTTTCCCCACTAAAATTTGCTTTTCTAGATTGGCACCATCCTCACTTTAAATGATGCCCGCTCTCTCCCATCTCCTCCCACACCAATAAAGCTCATCTCCCCATAATCATTGCCCTCACCAAACCAAGCTCGAGAGATCGAGAGAGAGATTGATTTGGTCAAAACAAAATGGCCAGAGATCAAGAACAGTCATCATGTAGCCATGCACATGGTTTGGAGGAAGAAGATGAAGAAGACTACATAGACATGGAGGTGAACATGGTGATGAGCACTTCATCTTGCTCAATCAACCCAAACCCATTCTCCTACGCCATCGCTGCTACCTCACCTCCACACCAAGCCAGAGAGTTTGAGTTCCAAATGTCCTCATCTACCGCTTGCCATGCTGATGAGCTCTTCTACAAGGGCAAGCTCCTCCCTCTCCACCTCCCTCCCAGGCTCCAAATGGTCCAAACCCTCGTCCAACTCCAAGACCCATGTGAGGAGAAATTCCCCATTTTTCCCTCATCAGCCTCAGCTCCTCCAACAAGAACAAGCACCCCATTCGGCTCCTGCAACATCTCCCCTGCCGAGTCTTGCAGGGTCAGCTGTGAGCTGAGCCCATCAGATGTTGATGATAGCTTCTTCTTTGAGTGGTCCAATGAGGTCAGAGGCTTCATCAATCATGACCACCAGAAGAAGCACAACTCTCGTAATTGGTCCAAGAAGCTGAAGCAGATCAAGCAGTCCTCGCTCTGCCAAAGGATCAGAACCTCCTCCAGGGCATTCCTCAGGTCCCTGTTCAGCAAGTCTGGGTGCTCAGATGAGTCTTGTGCTAAAGCCTCAGCGGTCGCATGCAATGCAGAGGCAGAGAACCTCTGCAGAGAGAGAGAATTCTGTAGCAAGTACACGAGAGTAGAGAACAAGAAGAAGAAGAAGAAAAGTAACCCCATCGGAGAGGACTGCATCAATGACGGGTTCAAGATGAAATTAGCATCTGCCATCATGAAGGACATCGATGGGGAGTATGCTGAGAGCAATGGTGCTGTCCATAGGAAGTCGTTTTCGGGGGCGATTCAACGGCATTCGGGGACCAAGTGCACTTCCTCCTCCACCTCCTCTTCCTCCTCTTCTTCTTCTTCTTCGTTGTCCTCTTCGTCGTCCTCTTTTTCATTTAATTTGAATGGGCTGAATGAGTTTCAGCTGCTGAAAAGGAGCAGCAGCGCGAAATTGGAGCTGGAGAGTTGGGTCGAAGGAGCAATTGCTCACTGCAAGCAGTCTCAACACACGTTCGTTTAGTCTCACGGGAAGAACCCCTCAAGAGAGTAGTTGGCGTCATGACTGTGATAATTGATCCTACAGTGAGTGTTTCGTGTTTGGCTTGAATTTCAACAGCTCTATAGCTTCAGTATTCAATGTAAAACTCTCACTTTGAACAGTGGGCAAGTATCAAGTCCAGATGGTTCAACATATTTGTCTGTCCCACATGATTTTTCATTAAAAGCTTATTTAAAAATTTCACCTATGCCCGATGTCCGTGGGCGTCGCACCTTACAACAAAGTGATTATGTAGCAATTTGATAAAGTGGAAACACACGTATGTGCTACCTGAATTATGAGCCGATTCAGTATTAAGAATGTTGGATACGAGGATGAAACTGAAATACATCTTACTCCTCAACAAGTTTTGGTTCATGGGGATAGAACAGGTGTTGTTATCTTAACTCGTTTGTCGAATAAGTTCAAAATGGTGTTTAAGGGAAGAAGTCCATACTCCCATGATGATCAAACTTGTTGGATATCCATTACTCACATCAAGGCAACAAGAAGTCATGACTGTGATGAAAAAGAGAGAGAGAGAGAGAGAGAGAGAGAGAGTAGATAAAACATGAAACTGGAAAAGATGCAGAAAAAGAAGCGATGGACTGTAGTTCATTTCCAATCGATACGTAGCCAAAAAAGAAAATTTCTTAAATTGTTGGGACCGGACGCGTGGAGTAGTATTGATCCACTGCATCGCCTTAACAAGAGGGAAAAAAAAGGCGCACCCGAAAAGGCTGTCGAAGCTTTTGTTGTAGCAAAAGTAAAGCAAATAGTACGTTCAGCACAGATGCGGGCGTCATCCTTTTTCGAACCGCGAAGAACTGAACTAGATTCTCTTAGTCCACTGCTTGAGCCGAGGCCCAAAGGTCGTGAAATGACGTGGTATCTTCCAAGCACAGTGAAATTCTTTGCTGGACAAAGGCGAAGAAAGAGATTGCATGAAAATGATGAACATCATCAGTTCCATTATATTCTGTTGCTGCTTCTCTGTGCAGAAGTATAAAGTTGGCCAAAAAAGACTGCGGGTGTGTGGTTACTAAAGGGGTCAGAATGCACCTGATTCCCTTTTTCGGGAAATAAAATCAGGTAGAAGACTTTGGCAAGGATTTTAAAAGGGAAAATTATACGGAACACAGAGTAATCTGGGCATTACACCACCCGCACCCATCGTTGATGTCGATAGTTGTAGTTTTGGGGAGAAAAAAAAAAGCAAGTAAAACTTGAGGTTGGCTCTAGAACCGACACGGTGGATCTCATTCATCAAATCACTTCTTTCCGAAGTAACTTGGCGGTCACTCCCGCCATCTGTATGAGAGGAGCGGTTTGCAGTGCGTGGGGTTTAGAATTGAATGTTTGAATAACCAAACTGTAGCTCGACTAATACGAGCCCATTAGTACATAGGGACAGTTAGGCAGTTATTTGGGAAAGAAAGGCCAATGCATGCCTGGAGGGAGAGAGAGAGAGAGAGAATAGAAACCAGTTCACTTCTCCAGTTGCAGAATGGCAACCAATTAGTCTACAGAAACTCAGATGAGGAAGATAGAAGAACGATTTCTTGGGCACATTATCTTCATATTGTCGTTCTTGATTTTGACTAGACTTCAAACTAGGGAAGCATGTCTGCTAGATTTTTGACATCATTAGATAAAGATCACTGAACGGGTGAGTTTTCGTGGGTCACATGAGAGTTCGGACAAAAGCAAGAAATTTTCGTTCTTGGATAAACAAGGGGGACCATCCACTTGCTGTTTTCCCAGCAAGAGTGCTGCCTGCAGACGTATCTAAAAGCGGCCTTCAATTGATGTATAAGACCTTTCAGTAGATGGGATCTAATCAAACACCATGCTCGCGCGTGTATACCATTAGCATTCGCAGGAGGAATGGCTTGAGTCGACTTCTTTCACTTTATCTAGCTATTGGGACAAAGATTGACTGAACGGACTTTTGTCGAGGAAAAAGAAGCAGAATTAGTGCATGATGGTTTTTTGAACGGATTAATGAATGAATACTGCTTATGGTAGATCAAGAAAATGGATCTTCACAACCTTGTACAGTGTGAAACATGACACGGGTGGCACTGCTGGGGACCAGTCAGAAACTGGAGCATGTGGGCAATGTCAGGAAAAGATTCATTCATGGTATCAACGATAATTTTTTCCACGAAGATATACCGGGGAAAAAAAAAAAAAGAGAATTTCTGCAAGTAAATTGCCATATCCACACACTTTATTCTGGTGCCAACGTGACACCTCTGTAAAGTAAAAGCCAGGAGAAAGCTGATCAAAGGAAATATTTCCTGTATTTTACTGTTTCAGTAAATTCTCTCTCTCCCCACCTGTGTGCAGTGGGTTCCGGGCAGCACGTTGCAGCATTGATGAATCAACAGGAAAGAGCCGATGAAACCATTTTCTATTGCATGTCACCAGAAAAGTTTCTCTCTGCACATTGCGTAATATGTTGCTGGAATCTGCAACTGCTGAATCCAGATTTTTTACTTGTATTTACTACTTATAGGTACGATTATTCAGCAAACAGTAGTTGCTGAATATGCCATTAGTATCAGCCTGAAGGCAAATATAATGTAGACTTAGAATCCCATAAGCTCCAATCTGGAATTGCAGATTATCTAAACGTGTGCATTTTACAAATCAGCATTCCAGACATCAAAATTCTGTGATGAGATTGGACTTTAAACACAAAGGCCGCATTTTGTGCGGCTGAGCTCAATAGCAATCCAAACCATATCACGAGGGGCCAAGTGAATTTTCACTAAAACTTCTCAATTGAAATAACAAGGAAACAATTTCCTGAAACAAATAAAAATCTGGACATTCATTACCCCTTAGAAAGTTAATCAACTGCTAATTACTACCCCTCCCACTAGAGACATCATTATGTATGTTCAAAAATCTTATGTGAGCTTTGCACGTGCATAATAGGAAGTAGGTGACCTGCAATAGCAGTAGGAACTGTCACCATATCGGGGAATAAGTAGTCCGTCAAGTTTGTACCCTGCTAGAGGTAAGCTTGGACTCCCATTGTTATCATCATCTCAGGCAGGCAAGTGACATAGAGTTGGTTACCTTCAATCTCCATTGATATCATCATTTACATCCAGAAAGCCATTTGCTTTGTAACCCAATCATCAGCTACGCACTAGGATTTGCTTGATCAACAAATTAAGTGGAGCTTCGTGATTTACTATAAATGACTACCCCATCTAGTATTTGGGAAAACAGTGCCAGAGAGAGTCCTTGTAGGAAACCGTAGTTGTGAAAAATGGATTAGATAAGCAAGGGAAGTGGTTTAAGACTTTGGGTGGGTCCTTAGTTAACTTGTTCTTCAGGCAGAAAGAACCATGATATTTACATCATGGGGAAGAAAGAGGAAAACATTGAGGTCATTGACACAATTGTCCATAGAAACTCTCCTTCTTGAGTAGACTTCAACTCATGCTATGTGATGGTCTAAAATATTGTCATCAGATATGGTAGATCACAAATAATATCATAAACATAGTTCTAAAGAAGTACTCTCCTATTCTGGTTGGAAAAATGAACATCTGAACTAGATGTAAAGCTCTGACCAAAAAAAAAAAAAAGAACTAGATGTATAAGCAAGACTCTGACGCGGTATAAGCTAACATCCGGATTCTTGGTTAGTTAACAGACATGCAAATATGCATATGCAAAATGTATCAAAGTCTAAAATAACTGCAGGTACAGAAAATGAGAAAACATCAAAATATCTGAGGATGATTTGTTCCTTAGAAAAACACAGGAAAGGCCAGAAAGTGGGTGAATGGGTACTTTAACATAATTATGATTACATATATTGGACTCTTTGTATATTAATAACATATTTTTCTTTGCATTCCAGTCAATAACGGGAAGCTCTTCATAGTTGTTAGTTGAGAACATGATTACACTCAGGGAAACCAAAATATACTGTGAGTGGAAACATGTCTAGAAACGAATGTAGCACTTACTCCTCTGGTGCCTTCAACCATCAAAAAGAAGTGAAATCCTGGAGATGGAGACCCTCGTGCATGATAAGAAAGCCATGGTTTTTCTGGTAGCATTTTGTCATCCTCATGCCATATTTACAGTGAAAAACTCTTGATCCTTATAAAAGATGGCTCCAGCTTTGGTTTCAGAGACTGACATCAGATAGCATATATGGGTTTTACTTCTGAATCAGTTTCTGAATGATGGTCCGAGCGTGTTCACTTCGTGAATACTTCTCTTTCTTTCTCACTGATCGATTCGTTTATGTTTCAACACGAAGTATGTCATTGTACCAAGAACTCCAGCCATTGTGATTCCACCTATAATTGTCACAAGAATAGCAGCCCACTTATTATGTCGACCGACGACAATGTATGATGAGGATATAAACGCCACGGTAGTACATACAGAGGCTAACCACATCAATTTGTTGATAACGTGGACAACCCTCCTCTCAGATTTGTCTCTCCTCTGACGAGAGTGATCTGTACTACCACAACCGCCAAAGAAGTGAAGAGTGCAACAGCATTCGAGATGAAGAAAACCTTAAATGATAGAGTACTGACTACAACAGCCATCCCACTGTCATTATCACCACCAGGAACAGTGAAAATTGCTGCAAAGGCAACTGTTGCAAAGAGGACAGCAACCACAGTGACTGAGTTGGTTGCATTGTTGATTCCTACCCGATGAAGCTTTCGAAGCTCCTTTGCAATTCCATCCACATTCTTGTTAGTCTTGCGTGTCTATTCATCTTTCTAATCTCTTGATGTCTTCTGAGTTCATCGTGCATCTCGTTTTGGCTTAGTTCAAACTCTGCATTAAATTTAACATTTAACTCTGAACTCTCCTCCGAGAGGGGGAGACCCTCGGCTATACTATTTTATGGTCTCTGGTTAACGCATTTACATTTGTATCAGGGAGGCAAAGCAGCTCATGTACAATCTGCAATAAGTATTACCAAGTACTTTTGCTTAAAGTATCAACAATCAGAAGACAAAATCTAAGTAGATGAGTGAAATAAATGGGCAAATTCAAGAGTGTATTGACAGTTTTCCTCAACTTAGCTTTTGGATGGGCGCATAGTAGCGATCAGATCTATTAACACTCTCCACAAGCTAAGCTGCACTTTACATATGGAAGACTAGAATGTGATCTAATCACATCAGCTAGCATAATAACAAGATATTGTCAAGATTCGACTCTTATAGTGCTTCGATACCAATGAGTCAACCGTTTTCCCCAAAATTTTAAGCTAGTAGGAAGCATGCAATACATTGAACATATTTCTTAAAGTTGGGAACTGAAGGTTGAAACTCCAAAACACATGCAATTACAGCAATTGATCAAGTTTAAGCCAATCTAAAACCAAATTTCTTCCAAGAAAAGACAACACAACCACATCAGCCCCCCACACTAGAAGTCTAACTTCTGACAATAATACGACGAGGCAATACAAGACACAGACAATGATGTAAAACCAGATTTGGTAATACCAATTAGTCAACTGACCTTATTTCCGGGTACATGTAAGCTGTATTTCCAAATCTATCTGGAAGCATCACTATAGCTGCATCTACCTCAAGAGCAACTTCACCTTCGTACAGTTCTATAATCATGTGCAGTGCAGTTTGTCCTTTCTTATCAGTTCTTTCTTGCAAGTTATCAAGCAAGAAATACAATGTCAACATGCCCCTGGCGGGCTGACAAGTGCAATGCATTCTTGCCGTTTGATTTGGAAATCTCTAGCAAACTACAGTCTTTAGACAGCAGTTCTTTAACTACTCCTATATGCCCTCTTGCAGCTGCAGATACAAGGGGGGTTGCATTTGATGGACCAATTGTCTTGCTCAACCAGGGTCATATTCCAATAGCAGCTGGACAATTGCTGGATAAGTGGACACTGTAAATTAGGGTTCTTCATCTACTAACTTTGCTTTTTTAAGGAGAAGAAAGTTTGGTAATAAACACAAAAGCACTTTCTTCACAAACATTTAGATACTAGTATTTGGAAATAGAGCACTTCACACAGATATAAATCTTCATTTGAAGTGGCCCTGAAGTTGCTCTACCATTAGTGCACTGAATATAGTCAGGCTTTATTGTCATCATTGAGTGGCATTTCCAGAGACTCTGTACTTTATCGATTCCCCATAAAAGCTCCACACTCCAACTCCATGTATTTGCTCATAAACAATGGACTCCACACTTTGCCTTCTATAACACAAGGGAACATTCGACCTTACAGCTATATAATACCTATGTTAACAAGACAAGTGGTCCTGTAGGGGGAACAGTGTCTCAGAAATCAAAAGCTTTCTCTATTCATCATTGGATCATTGCAATCTCCATGATCAAGTTATCAAATACTCAGCAACTCAAAAAGCATAGCTAGGTATTGCCACCAAATGTCCAGGTTGTAGATTGGGTTGTAAATTGATCAAAGTGACGTAACAGTCAAGGTGACTTGGAGTTTTCAACATTAGCTTTCCAAGGTTTGTAAGAAAGATGGAATTAAAGACATTGCGGGGTGCCCCTACTAGCTTAAGATTTTGGGGAAAAACGGTTGACAGTTCTATAGGGTAATTTTAATTTAGTTGTTATTGTTTTAATATAAGTATAATATTAATATATCTATAAATATATATGATGCGACATTGTAAGCCACAATGGAAGGAGAAGTCGATCTTGACAATATCATTGTTATTGTGAACTAGCTGTATGTGGATTACAGCAATGGGCTATCTTGCACGTGTTAAAAGTGCAGCTTACTTCGGGGAGAGGGTAATAGAGTAACGATAGGGCATGTGTGATAGTGCGCCCATTCCAAACAGCTAAGCTTTGAGGAGTAAACTGTCATATACACTCGTATTGTAGAATTTTTCGCCTACCTTATGATTTTAACATCTCAGAGACTTTCCAGATTTTTGTTAATTACTTTCTAGCCGTGTATTGTTGTACTATTAAGCATAGAGATACTATGGTATATACATAACTTATGCAGCAATTTGGACCTTATTGAGCATGCTTAGCACCTTACCCCTGATACAAAGTTGTAAAGCGTTAACAGAGAGACCTATAAGGGTCCTCCTAAGATATAGCAGCACAGAGAAGGTCATCTCACTCCTTCTCGGAGAGAGTTCAGAGTTAAGCTACATGAGCTCTAAGTAAGAATTGAGTGTAGTATCTTAGAGCCTAATAGATAGCGTGTAACACACACGAGCTCATTGAATCTCAGAAGAACTTGTTAGAGAAGCAATCCTAGTGAAGATGCTTCATACATCATTGCATACTGAACCAGCACGACGCGAAGACTCAACAGAATGGGAATGGAGAATTGCAATGTGAGCTTCGTAAGCAAAGAAACAACATATAAATCTAAACACTTCATTTCGGTGCCGTAGAATACAACACAATGCAACCACTCAGTCCACTGGATTGCCTGTAACCATCTTGGAACAGTGACTGTGTGCCTATGCAAGCAATTTTCACTGTTCCTTGGTTCGGATAATGACAGTGGATGGCCTGTTGTAGTTCAAGTACCTCATCATTTAAGGCTTTTCTTCAATCTCTGTTATGCTGTATGCTACTGTCTTCACTCCACACTTTGACTGGTTGCTGTAGTACAGATCTACTCCTCGTCAGTAGGACGAGACCAAAATCTGAGAGGAGAGGTTGTCCCCGTTATTCCAACAAATTGATGTGTATATGCCCTCTGGTTACTTGTACACTTAGCCAGTGGCGTTTATATCCTCAGCATACAGTTGTCGATTCACTTATCTTCGGTTGTCTGCATAATAAGATGCAGGCTCGCTTAGTCTATGTGACAATTATTGAGGTGGAATCACTTAATGGCTGGAGTTCCTGGCTACAATGACATACTCTGTGTGCAAACATAAATGACGAGATCCGATCATGGAGAAAGAAGAGAAGTATCTCTACTAAGTGGAACACGCTCGGTACCATCATTCAGAAACTGATTTCAGAAAGTAAATACCACAATAATGTATCTGATGTCAGTCTCTGAAAACCAAAGCTGCCCGGCCATCTTCTATATAAGCATCAGTAGCAGTTTTTCACTGTTAAAATGCGAATGAGGAGGACACAAATGCTATCCATGAAAAACACCTATGTGCTTTCTTATCATGCACGAGGTCTGTCTCCATCTCAGCGATGTCACTTCTTTTATGATTGATTGTAATGGCACCATGATGGCAACTGTAATGTGCTACATTCGGTTCATCATGAAAGTGTTTCAATCACAGCTATAATATTTGGACATTTCCCTGAGTGTAATCATGTTTTCTCAAAACTAACAACTATAGAAGAGCTTCCCGTTATATGACTGAATAGCCAAAGAAAAATAAGTGACTAATATACAAAGAGCTCTCAATAATGTAAATCATAATATGTTAAATAGTACCCATTCACCCACTTTCTTGGCCTTTTCTCTGTAGATTTTCTAAGGAAAAATCATCCTCAGATATTTTGATTGTTTTCTAATTTCTTTACTGAAGTTATTTAGACTTTGGTATACTATTTGTGCATAATGAATTGCATGTGCATGTTAACTATAACAAGAATCCGTGAGTTAGCTATGTATAACCGCATTGTCAGAGTCTTTGCTTCATACATCTAGTTCTTTCTTTTTTTAATGGTCAGAGCTATGATACACATCTAGTTCAGATATGTTCATACTTTCCAACCAGAATAGGAGAGTACTTCTTAGAACTATGGTTATGATTATTATTTTCGATCTACACATTATCTGATGACAATACTTTAGACCATCACATAGCATCGAGTTGAAGTCACTCAAGATGTGAGAGTTTCTAGACGATCAATTGTAGTCAATTGACCTCAATGGTTCCTCTCAGTCTTAACCCCCATGCAGTCAAATATCCACTATGTGTTCTTTCTGTCCTTGAAGAACAAGATTAACTAAGTGACCCACCAATAGTCTTAAACCACTTCCCTTGCCTATTCTAAATCCAGTGGTTCACAACTACGGTTCCTACTAGGACTCCTCTGCACTAGTTTCCCAATCTACCTAAGAGAGCGTATAGTCATTTATAGTAAATCACGAAGCCTCCATCTTATTGTTGGATCCTTTTTTCTATTGTCTTTCTTTGTTTTTTTTTAAGCCCAAATCCATGTGCGTAAGCTGATGATTGGCGTTACAAGCATAATGGCTTTCTGCGATTGTAAATGATGATATCATATGGAGCCCCTATGCAGGCTAACCATACTCTATGCTCACTTGATGAGGCCCTGAGATGAGGATAACTAATGGGAAGTCCAAGCTTACTCTAGCCCAGGGTACTAACTTTGGACGGATCTACTTATTCCCCGATATGGTGACAGTCTACATGCCTTATTTGCTAGGTACATCCTACTTCCTATTATGCAAGGCAAAGCTCACATAAGATTATTTCTTGAACATACATAATGATTAGTCTCTAGTGTCTGGAGGGTAGTAATTGAGACAGATGATTAACTTTTCTCACAGGAGTAATGAATGTCCCAGATTTTATTTTGTTCAGCAAATTGTTTACTAGTGTTTATTCTCAATTGAGAAGTTTTAATGAAATTCATCTTGGCCCCTCGTGATATGTTTAGGCAGTGAATATTAGATGTGTCTCAGCACCAGCCCCCCCCCTCCCCCTCCCCCCAGCCCCCCCCTGCCCACCAATGCGAGACTTTGGGTATTAAAGTCATATCTCTATCACAAGAATTATGATGTCTGCGAATGCTGATTGTAAAATGCTACCACGTTCAAGATAATCTGCAATTACAGATGGAGCTTATGTGCTATTCTAAGGTCTACATTATATTTGTCCTTAAGGCTGCCATACTAACTGCAGCATATCTTCAGCAATCTACTCTTTTGCTTGAGAGAATAATCGTACCTATAAGTAGTAAATACAAGCTAAAAATCTGCAGATTCGCCAGTTGCAGATTCCAGCAACATCATCTACGCAATGTGCAGAGAGAAACTTTAATGCGTCCCCGTGATCAGCAATAGAAAATGGTTTCATCGGCGTCCTTTCTCTAGTTGATCATCATGCTTCAACGCGATGCTGCCCGGAACCCATTGCAACAGGTGGGTTTTGGCCAGAGAGCAGAATATTACTGAAACAGTCAAAATACAGGCAAGATATTCTATTGATACAGCTTTCTCATGCGCTTTTACTTTACAGCAGTGTCCACGTTTGAGCACAGAATTAAAGTGATGTGGATCATTGGCAATTACTTGCAGCAAATTCTACTATTTTTTTATTTGTCCCCGGTTATATCTCGTGGCTAAAAAATTATCGGTGATACCATAGAATGCAATCTTTTTCCTAGACATTATGCTCCACATAGCTCCAGTTCGGACTGGTCCCCAGCTAGGTGCCCACCCGTGTCATGTCGTCACACTGTATCAAGGTGTGAAGATTCCATTCTTCTTGATCTAACCATAAGCAGTAGTCCATTCATTAATCCGTTTCAAAAAACCATCATGCACTAAAGTTCTGCTTTCTTAATTCCACGAAAATGTCGTTCAGCTATATCTTCTAAGTCCCTAAATAGGCCTAGATAAGTGATAGGAAGTCGAACTCATATGCCATCTCCTCCTACGCATAGATTACTAAGGGGTTATCCTACGCTGCGTAGCATGCCCGAGTCTTTGATATAGATCCAATCTCACGAAAGGCCCTCTCTATACATCAAGGGAAGACGCCCTTCGTAGATACGTAACTGCAAGCACAGCACTCTTGCTTTTTTTTTAAAAACAGCAAGTGAGTTTGATGTCCCTGTTTATCCTAGAACGCAAAAGTTACTTAGCTTTTGTCCGAACTACTCATGAGGAACCACGAAAACTCACCCGCTCATGTGAGCTTGATCTAATGATGTCAATAAATGCTAGCAGACATGCTTACCCTAGTTGAGTTAGTCAAATCAAGAACGACAATATGAAGAATGAATGGCCTAAGAAATCGCTCTTCTATCTTCCTCATACTGAGTTTCGGTAGAACTAATTGCGTATGCCATTTCTGCAACTGGATGAAATGTGAACCTGTCGTTTTCTATTGTCTCTCTCTCTCCTCCTCCAGCGCATGCATTTTGCCTTTCTTCTCCCCCAAATATACTAGCCCTAACCTGTCCTAATGTACTAATGGGAACTCGGATAGATCGAGCTACAGTGTGGTATTCAATAACATCCCAATTCTAAACCCACGCACTTAACAAACAGACTACCTCTTCATACAGATTGGCGTGGAATTATGTGACCACCAATGTTACTTTGCGACAGAAGCCGATTCTGATGACGGAAGATCCACCGTTTGTCGTTTAATAGAGCCAACCTCAAGTTTTACTCTGCTTTTTTTTTATTCGTCCCAATAAACTACAACTATCGACATCAGACGATGAGTGCGAGTGGGGTATTGGAATGCCCAGATTACGCTGTCCGTTCCGTTATAATTTTCCCTTTCTAAAATCATGACAAAGTCTTTCTACCGGATTGGATTACCCGAAAGAAGGGAATCAGACTTGCATCTCGGACCCTTTAGTAACACACCACCGCAGATGTTTTGGCCACTTTATACTCTGCACAGTTAGAAAGCAGCAACAGATATATGCAGAACTGTGACTGTTCATCATCTATTCATGCAATCGCTTTTTATTTTCCCTTACGCCTTTGTCCAGCAAAGAAGTTCCTACTTGTGCGTGGAGATAACCACGGTCATTTCAACGACAAAATTTTGGGACCTCGCTCAAGCAGTGCGACTATTAGAGAATCTAGTTCAGTATTCTTTCAACCTGGCTTCGAAAAAGGATGCCCGCCCCGCATACTGTGCTGAACCGTTACTATTCTGCTTTACTTTTAGCATACAACCAAAAGCGCTTCGGACCGCCTTTTCGGTGTGCGCCTTTGTTTTCCCTCTGTAGCCGAGCAGTGGATCTACTATACGACTACCACGCGATCATGGTACCAACAATTGTATGAAATTTCTTATTGGTTCTACGCATTAGTCATCGATTGGAATGAACTACAGAGTCCATCGATTCTTTTTCTAGACTATCTTTTCCAGCTTTATAATGTTTTACGACCTACTCTCTCTTCTATCTCGCTCTCGTCTTTTTTCATCACATGTCAGACGTCGTGTTAGCCTCTGATGATGAATAAGGATATCCAACAGTTTGATTCATCAATGGTGAGTATGGACTCTTCCCTTAAACACCATTTTGACTGAGTCGACAAACGCATATTAAGATAACAAACCATGCTTCTATCCCATGACCAAAACTTGTTGAGTGAGTAAGATGCTATTTCAGTTCCTATCCTCGTATTCCAACATTCTTATTACTGAATCGGCTCATAAGTTCAGATAGCACATACGGTGTTTCCACTGTATCATAAGGTCTACATAGCACTTATGCTTGTAGGTGCGACTGCCCACGGAACATCGGGCATAGGGAAACTTTTAAATAAGCTTTTATGAAAAATCTATGTGGTGACAGACGAAAGATCGTTTAGAACCATCAGGACTGATACTACTGCCCATGTTCAAAGTGAGACGTTTACATTGAATTACTGAAGCTATAGAGCTTAAAAAGCCCCCCAGCTTAGCAGTTGAAATTAAAGACCAAACACGTAAACAATAAAGGTAGGATCAATCTATCACTATGTAGTGACGCAAACTACTCTCCGGATGGGTGTTCTTCCCGGGAGACATAACAACACCGATAAGGTTGAGACTGGATTGCACGTGAGCAA
>JAGVVM010014808.1:0-11127 GCA_019149425.1 Psidium friedrichsthalianum
GCAGGAAGTGAATTGAGCTGCAGCAGAAGAAAATCCAGTAGATTCACGCAGCAGCCGAGAGAGAGAGATGGGGCAGCAGCGAGCAGCAAACCAAGATGAAAGGAAACGTCCAAAAGAAGAAGGAAGAAGAAGAGAGAGCAGAAAGTGACGTGGGGAGGCCACGTTCATGCAATGAACAGCTCACTGCAGTAAGTTGATGGTCTGAATTTAATGAAAGTTGTTTTATTTGCATGGGAAAATGGGAGAAGCAAATATCCATTCAAGGTGGATCTCGGCTGAAGGATGAGGGGAAATGGTAGAACACACATGGACATGGGAAGCTTCAGCTGAAAGATTTGAGTGGAAAGTGGGTCCAAACTCATAATTTTTCTTGTCTGGTAGCTAATAAACTTGAGGACGTCACAGATGTCACACACCATAACATATGCACGATGACATTATATGATAGACGAAATAGCAAAGGTGTTTACAATGGTAACTATTGAGATAATTTGACCAAAATTAGATGGAATATGATTTGATTCTAATTTCTAATTCACAAACGGTTAAGCATGTGATGCAAGTATGATCTAAGCATAATGTCATACTGATGTGACATCTAAAGGATAAGAAATCGACAAGGGACCATCGGTTCTCTAAGGTTGTGCTAATTTGTTAGTATGTCTCACTACCGATTCAGTGGTGAACTTAGAGATGTCACACACCATAACATATGCACGATGACATTATATGGCAGACGAAATAACAAAGGTGTTTGCAATGGTAACTATTGAGATAGTCTGACCAAAATTAGATCGAATATAATTTGATTCTAATTTCTAAATCACAAACGGTTAAGCATGTGATGTAAGTATGATCTAAGCATGATGTCATACCGATGTAACATCTAAAGGATAAGAAATAAGATTTCTTATCTAAAGAAAAGTCAAAGGATAAGGTTTATTATTCATTAGACAAAGTGATAAGATCACGCAACACGAGATAAGGATAGACAATAACGATAGAGGGCGATTCAACAAGATGCAGTTGGGCGACCACCGGCCAGTTTTTATCGGCGGCACCACTGCCTTTGACTCGGTCAAAGGTGGTGGGCTAGCCAATGCGCAAATTGCCCTTAATAGCGCAGTTTAGGGGACCCCAACCCCCATAAATAGGGGTTAAGACTGAAAAGGTTTAGTTTTTCTTGGAATTTCTAGCCTGTTTCCTCGCTCGTCCGTGTCATTTTTCATGTTGTTTTCTCGTGCATGTGTGAAACAGTTTTTTGCACAAAATAGTTGAGGGTCATGATTCGTTCATGATCAAAAGAGAGAGAGCTCAGTTGGTTGAGACTCAAGGATTGTTGGCACGATCCAGGGGCATACATCCGCGAGCTTTGTCTTCCATCACTGCACGATCGATGGTGTGTCTGAACTAGATGTTTGGCACTTGATGAACAACGAGGAAATCCGAATGAAGTTGGCTTGAGCTTGGATTCTAGGTATTCCAATAAATGACTTTTATATAGCTTAGATTTTTTTATTGAAGCATATGAGGATTTTTACTTTTGCTTCCACTGTGTTTGATTGAATTTGATTATCTATCGTGCTCCGCGCTTGGGAAAACCCAACATAGCATTGTATCCGACTCCCAGATTTTGACTTGTCCTTTACAAAAGGAATAAATTGTTGTTAAAGCTCAAGAAGCAGCCAAAGGTAGTAGACTGAGGGAAAAGAATTTAATTTGTTTCAATATGTAACCTGATGGAAGGTTGTGAAACCAAAATCGGTGAGTTGGGGACTAAGTTCGACGTCAATCAATATATTAGCTAATTTGATGTTCTTGTGCACTACAGAGGGAGAGCAAACCTCATGGAGGTACCTGCATGAAAAATATAGTAAGAGATTTAAAATACGACTTTAACTAGTAATAACTTTAGCCACTTCATCGATTGTCATTTGTTAATGTCAAAAAATAATAGCTATGCAAGATTGGAAATAGCTTGACACTACTAATGGCTAGCGGATGATATTGTTGGTATAGAACTTACTCTGCTGCTCGTGTTGTGCCTAATGCAATTCTGACTCTAGTATTCCAAGTCATGGTTTGCTATATCATCTGACAAGTGTAAAAACTAATGAAGGGAGCCATTCTTAAAATATTCATAGACAGTATGTTATGCTGCTACTTAGAATAATACCAATAAGTTCTGCAATGTTCTGATGGTGAAGCATAGAGATTTTGGCAACAATTTCTAAGAATTCATTGGCCCTCCTGCCTTGGAAAAGTGGAAGAATCAATCTTTCTAATAGACAAAACCTGATAACAAAAAGTAATATTATGATTAGAATTCAAATGGACAATTATTTTCTTCCAAGTGACAATTCTTCCTACCCAAGAATATTGTACATCATGCTAAAGTTATTTTTGGGAAGGATCAAGTTGCACGAAAATATTCAAGGACAGCCCAAATCTTGCACAGCCCTCGAAATAATAATATGGATGCACTGTTTCACCTATGCTTCTTTCCAGTTTTTCTCCAAATGAAATAACTGGAATTGCATAGGCAGAAAATATGAATGTGGTGGGAGCCAATATCCTGGGTCATTGCAACATGGTATGTTGCTTCTTTGACCCTCATATCAACTTTTGCCATTAAGGACTCCATCTGCAGCAGAGAGCTTAAGCATGATCAAAGGAAAGGCGAGCCAAACTTTGTTATTAATGAAAAGAGTGTCAAAGCCAGAAGAGAGGCATTAGCGAAATTGATCTTTTGATTGGATGATTCCCTCATAAAGAAAAAAACCCGTATTGTCACTTTGATAACTTATTTTAAACTTGAAAAAAAAATAACTAATATTATGATGTACATTTAGGATATTTAAACGTCAACTTATAAACCATGATTGCAAAAGTAAAAGCTACTTCAATTAGGTTCCATGAGAATCATTTATATATAAGAAGCATACAAGTAGCAAAAGAAGAATGTGGCAGATGAAAACCTTGACTTTGATATCTGGATCCACAGATGGTACAGGGATTCTATCAATGGGAAGATCTTTCACTTCATCCAGGAAATATTCTTCTCATGGTGCAAGCAACAAAATACCTGCTCCTTCTTTCCCTTCACATCTAGTCAGTACTTTGATTATGTACAAGGTGATAAAAGAGCAAAAGAACCTAAAATCTACACTGAGTCCACCAGTCCAATCTTGCTTATAGCATAGCAATCTTCCTTGAAGATCATTCTTTATCCCACCAAATGGTACAAAGGTCTCTTCCATCTTTGTTTTTCCCTTTCAATTTAGTCAGGAAAACTAAAAGCCCTCTTGCTCAGGAAAGACGCTACTCCTACGGTGGCTTAAACATTCCAAGGTGAGGCTCTAACTAAAAGATTAGTACTATCAGCATCAATATGGCAGGGTCTTGGGGACATCTGACCCAAATGTACTAAAACTAAAATGACATCATGCATACAATATACAAATGATAGATGGAAGATCAAGCTCAGAACCTCACATTATAATATGAGAATTCCCAAACGACACAGGCTTTGCATGATGGAACTCCATAAAAGAAGACCCTTCCAGCTATATATCAGAAATTCACCATGAAATAGAACAATGTGGACATAGAGAAAGACCTTGAGGCTAAGCCCTAGATGTAAAGGCCTACAAAAGGTACGAACTTTGAGAAGAGAGCTACATCTATGGCGCTTTAAACAGTAATGTGGGTCAAAGGGATATCGGGTAACATCACTGTCATGTATGCTCAGCAATAGAAACAAACAAAGCATGATGCACTAGCATTATTATTGAAGGACAATGGAATTAAGCGAGCTTTCGAGGATGTCTGAATCAAGAAAGGGGCTCTTAAAATTCATGTCAATCAACTGTGATATCACTAGAATATTCACAACCACAGTGTTATCTCAAAATTGGTGCTAATTAACTATCAAAAAACAAAAAACTCAATATCATGGAATCTCCTCCATATGATGATCCCTTGCCATTTTATTAGCAATATGTTTCCTAAGAATGTTCATCTCGGTTCCCTCCTCGTTTGATATATTGTCTGTAACCTCATCATGTTCCCTCCTCGTTCGATATATTGTTTGCAACCTCATCATGCACAGGTTCACACACATACTCTAGATTCCCATATCCGGAGAAATTCCTATCCCTTTTGTCTTAATCACGAATGTAATTATAGATAACACAACATGCTATTATAATATGTGCTTGCTTTCTAACTGAAAATGGAGGCATGTGTTTCAAAATGAAGAAGCGATTCTTTAAAGCCACAAAGGATCTCTCAATAATATTCCTCAGTGAAGAATGCCTATAGTTGAATAGCTCTATTGCTGTTGTTGGTTTTGTATTGCTTCTGAAATCATTTATATGATACTTTTCATTAAAGGTGTTAAAAATTCTAGAGACGATGCATACCCGGAATCTACCATATAGTATTTACCTATAACAAAACGTTCATAGATTTATCATTATATACAACCTAGCAAAATCATAAAGATAATTTCTCATTTTAGAACAAATAAATACCTGGGCGGTCGAGGAAATTGTAGTTCAAGAGTCTCGACTTCTGCTGATAGCACCCAACAATCATTAGCAAATCCTTCCCGACCAACGAACACAAATGTAAATCTCATATCAAACAAACACACACAATACGTTTTGAGTGGTAATTTCCTTTCTACCTCTAAATCAGATTTGCTGTATAACAGGTACATAAGCATGAATATGGTGCTATTAATTGTGACTACACACCCTTGTTACAGTTATGAAAGACTAGCGTCATAGAAGAAAACCAACAAAATTTAACCCACGTTGCAACAAAATAAATGTATGAAAATCTTACCTTGAAGTAAGGTTCATGCTTGGCATCCAACGTATCTCCTGTGGGACAACATCAAAGAGAGGTGGTACGATAACCTCCTTTGCCAATTTCCGAACTGCTTTCAATACTAAGTTGAAATACTTACTGATAGTCTGTCCCGAACGCTGGAATCTCTTGTACAAATTTCTGTTAGAGTTCTTATGACAAATCATACATTAGATGTCACGACCCGAACCCTGCGAGCATGCGACATCCCTATTACCTGTACGATCGATTGGATATCAAGAACGACGACCCAGGATACTCGTCGTCATCCAAACGACCTTAGAGTTCCTGCAGCAATGGAAACGAAACCCAACCATACATGCATACACAAAGACAGAAAATAGAGAGACAATTCACTATAGCGAACTCGCTTTTCCATTTTACTTTCTTATATAAAGACAGTGTTCCTGTACAAACCAAACTTTAATGCCTTCCCTAAGATCTCACTCAAACACATTTACAAAGGAGATGTCAAACTCCCCTAGGTGGACAGATATTCACACTTCAAAATTTCTCCATCCCTCATAACAGCCCGTTGCTAGACCTCTGATCAAAAAGGGCCACTGGTCTGCAACATCATCTCACAATCCAGTCAGTCTATTTACAAACCTGCCTATACAACCCAAAAAGAGGACATAGCCTCCCACTCTACTCGCCATCGTCATCCATCCCATTGTTGGTAGTTCCACTCCACTCAGAAGACGGGGCCTCCTCAGGGTCAGTTTCTCCAGATGAACGAAGGATGGTTTCCTGGCTATTCTCCGGCGAACCTTCAATTACCATTGGAGCACTACCCTCAGAGTGCCCAGCTGACCCTTCCTCTTCAGCACTCAGCGCCTCGCCTTCGTCCGGAATGTCTCTTGCCGGATCCCATGGTGCCAGATACTGCAATGGAACCTCAAAACCCCGCAATGGTCCTTACAGCATATCTCCTCTCCTGTACATCCAGGCTATATACAAATGACGTTGCCAGGGTATCTGTCCTATGTCTACGAAAATAGTAGTCTTATATCTTACAAAAACACCTCCACGAGCGTCAGGATCCGAGAACGATTGTGTCTCAGTCTCCATGTCCATTGGGATCCCTTGCCTAACTGGGATAGCATTCATTTTGGTGGATGGGGTTCTGAAAATGGGGGAAATCACACATGAGAACTAATCTCAGCAAGCGTACCCTAAATCCCTCTTAGGATACCAAATATCCCCAGACCCAACTCCAATAAGCAATCACAAGTAATCACAAGCACAGATAGTCAACCGGTCTCACAAGGTAGAGAACGACAACAGCAGATTATTTGCCCTCGTGGGCCAAGAACACAAATAAAACAGTCTCAATTCCAAATAACAAGTTCAAATGCATGTGCATGCCATTTTTTTTTTCAGTCCGAACTCTTGGCTCATTAATCCTCTGGACTCGCGTAATGAAACCGCCTCAGGTCAACCTTAACCCGCGTAATGGTACCGCCTCAGGTTAGGTCCGATGTCACAACCCGCGTAATAGTACCGCCTCAGGTTTGACACCCGTGCCACGACCCCCGCGTAATAGTACCGCCTCAGGTCGGCGCCATCAATTTTTCCAATTACCCCGCGTAATGGTACCGCTTCAGAGTTTCATTTCTTAATGCATTATCCGCCATGATTACGTTCAACAAATCAAACGGTATATCCAGACAGATAAACCAAATGTAATTGTCACCAAATAGCTCACACACAACTCAAGCCAAGCAATTCAAACGCATAATCTCAGTTTGATACAGCATCTCGGCCAATCACTTTTGGCTAGCAACGCAATTGCATCATAGATTATCTATTTTGCCATTTTCTCACTTGAACCGTTAGGTGGGGCCCCATTTCTAAAATCATAAGAGCGGCCCTCGAATCTCATCACCAATATCGTTCAAAACCTCCGAAGTATCGCAATTGACGACCTCACTTCCCAATTGGGTCCATTTTATCCCCGATTGATCTAATTTCTCATTTCTCGATGTCTAAACATCGCGGGGCCCACAATTGCACTCAAAGACAGCATTATCTAATCAGGAACAGCGACAAATCAAGTGCGTTCCGCGCACCATAAGTCTCAATAACCACAATTTACACAAATATCTCAAAGTCAGTCAATTTTCCTCAAGCGATTTACCTCGATTCGCGTCTTAGAGCTAAATCCAAGCAATATCTGACGTAACTCAAGATTAGGAGGGGGGCGTACTAAACGAAGTTGAAAAGTCGAGGAAAAGGGTTGGACAGAGGCTGTGAACAGCAGCAACCAAAACCAGCAACGAGAGGCACGGCGGCGCGTGGAAGAGAGCGGCTGAACCAAGGAGAATCGAGGCTGTGAGGGGCTGAACGACCCAAAACGAACTAGAAATCACATATTTAACATGGAAATGAATCAAGGGCAGCCGAGGTCGACATAGATCAATTAGAAACTAAAACAGAAATTCAGGTGCAGAAAAACAGTTTCGACGTCTGATAGAAGAAAATAGATTTGGGGGGCAACGACCTTCGATCGGGGCGATTCAAGTTGAGTTAGAACCGTAAGACATAGAGCACAACATACCCGAAAATCGCGACTGATCCAACGGTTGGATTTTCGTCAGCGGCTGCTTGAACAAGGCTGACGGAAATTAGACGGAAACAGGGGAGAGAGAGAAGGAAGATCTGAACGTGGGGAGCTGAGGAAGAAGATAACCGGTCAAAAGTGGGTGAAAAGTAAGGAAAAAAATTCATAAATATTTCAAGGTTATTATCCTCAAGACTATTCACTGAAAGCGATGTTAAGCTGACGAATTGATCGATTTTTGGACTGTCAGTGAAATTTGGACTGATAAAGTTTGAATCTCAATTATTGTCGGTCAAAGATGAGTCAAATGGTCAAAAAGATGATTGACAAGATATTTCTCGAAGTTGTGCCAAAGGAGACTGATTAGAGCTCATTCGGGCAGTTTTAGCTCATAGCGAAGGGGAAATACCTCGAGATGACATCGGAAAATTTTCTGACTTCGCCAAAAATCATTTCATGCCCTAGCCACTGGATCCAGAACAAATCTAGGACTCGATAGAAATTTCTAATTTTTGCCTTTCTTCTCGGCACTCCGAGTCCAAACTATCAATTTCGAGCCTTTCTCGTCATTATCCAATTTTAGCAATTGCAACGCTCCGGAAAATCGATTGTATATTGACGGACTCAATTCGTGGCAAATTCATAAGATATCAACATAATGATGAAATTCTCAAACTAAAGGGTGGCTGTTAGGAGTTACGCGTATCGACCAATTGGTTCCACGTACTTATTTTCCTAAATAGCCTTTCCCTTTTGGTCAGTTATCTCGAAGTGATCAGTTCGAGTGGAATTCATTAATAGTGTATTCCATGACATATCCATTCTATATTCAAGTCCAAACAGAGGTCGAAATTCAGAATGGACATTAGAATAAATCCCAATGTTATCTAGCTTAAGATAATCAACTATCTTCCCAACTGTTTATCTATCTTAACATATCGACTATCTTTTCAACCAACCTCTGCCTTCATCAAACCACATAGGTGTAGAAAGACATGTCTCTCCAGTCTAAATCTTGTATACTCTATCTGAATTGTCCAGGAGAAACTCCCTTATCCATTCGGATCCTGACAAATATGCTATCCCCTAATATGTTTCTTCGTATGCAGGGACCTATGGAACTTCACAAAGGCCACTACCTATTTCATCAGCAAAAAATATTCATCCTCATCAAAGTCTTCATAACTGATACAATTCCTTCACTAAAATATACCTGATCACTAACCCCCTCAATAGTACTAAAAAAAAAAATGCATGACTATAAGCTACTTATCACAACACAAGGCATTCACTGACGGTGGAAGGACACAAAAACAAAAGGAAAAAGGTTAATGAAGGAAGCCATAACATATCTACTGATAGTAAGGAATCTAAATAATAGTACCGTATAAAATAAGCAACCAAATTAATCAATATAAGTCACAACATAACCATTAGGTCACATAATAAAAATTAAAAGCCCAAGGGTGTCTCAAATTACATAAGTTCAGTGAAAATAAGACCATAGAAAGTCAGCTTATGCTAACAAAACTTAAATGAAGTAAGGAGGTGCAAGTCTCCATTCGACTTATTAGGATGAAAAGCTTTCTCCCAAAGCAACATTCACGTAAGCATAGTTCACTTCTTGGTGGTACAAAAAAGTCTAGGGTCTCATCCAGGCATGCTTTTCAGGATGGCAATCATGGTTCTTATGAGTAGGGGTCTACAGGTTGTGGGGCTTGTGAGGTGCAGAGGTATGTGAGATTGATCATTTCATTTTGATGGCTCTCAATGATTGGCAAGTGCCGACAAAGTCATATGCGTATTCTTTCTCCTCATCTTGAAATTTGGAGTCTCATCCAATCTATGCTCTCCCGAACTAGCGGGCAGCTGCGATCAATACATCCAACCAATCTCTAGTTGGTGTTCATTACCCGACTCGCTCTCAACCTGTGGATTTTGGTTCTCTATCCTTTGGTGTATATATGCCATACTACCATTCATTCACCAAAAGCACAATTGTTATCACTTGACGACACCAACCTCCTGACATTCCTATTTATATCTCTAGTAGCATGGATCCCCAAACAAAAGACAAAGTTGAGAATACAAAGAAACCCTTCATTCTGAATTTGGCCCATTTGGAAATAGCCTTGCGTGGACATTTCAAAAGAACATACGATTAACAACATATTACAAGCATATATGAAAGTTTAGAATCAAAAGACCATGTAAGGTTTGTACCTTGATATGAGACCCCAAAGGTTTTCCTTACGACAACCTTTTCGTTTCATTATCCCATCCCAAATCCGATTGGCTAAGAAGCTTCTTTAAAACTACTTATAATCTTGCTTTCCGTATTGAAAGTCCTATTTTGAACCAAGGTAGGTTATACTCGCTCCTGTCTATTATCAAAATCTGATTGAATGTTACTCCACCATGCTTTTTGAGTAGGGTACTTTATTTCCTTTTTACCTCGTTTCTACCATTGGACACTACAAAAATTGGCGCAATTGATCAGTTCACATGTACAATGAATGTGTCTTTGGGGGATGCACATTAATCTAAATTGGTTGAATATTAAGATGTGTCAATTACTCAATCCTCAAAATTCAAAAAAGAACATGAGTATATGCATTACATAATAATAATTAAAAAACACATCATAGCAAGAGAGGAGGGCTACCAATATTATTGGCAACATCTAAGTCAAAACAGTCTTGATAAATGATACCTTCTGCAAGTGGAATAGTCTTTGCATACATATAAAAACCAAAATGTGATTTGATCAGTAGGGAAAATTTCCAACGATCCAAGAGAAAAAAGAAAAAATGGAATTTGAATGCAAGAGTGAATGCCACATCTACGTTTAAGAGAAAGCCATTAAACATACAATAAGCCCACAAAACGACATAAAAACGCAAAAATATGACCAACAAAACGCAGAAAATGCGACACTTAATAAAAGAGGAAACATAATATCACAAAAACGCCTAAAAAACCCATCAAAACGACACTAGAACAATGAAATATGACATCAATCATGGTCTTGCAGTGAGTATTGGTTGCGGCTATTTCCCAAGCAAACCCACCAAATTTTATAGCCCATCCTAGTGCAACTCTAGTACATCAATTCCACCTCGTGTGTTACCTGCTAAATACTCGGCAGTAATGGGCCACTCAATATTGTTTGCTCCTATTCATTCTCTTATGTCAACTATTGTACTTGGATGAATTGGATCTCCTGGGAAGCTATCCACCAAAATGGGCCATCTAGATGTTGACAAAAATGTTTTTATTACTACTTTGTTTTCCCGAACCATAAGCTTTAGCATCAGTGATATAAATAAAACATTAGATACATGTGGCCATGCATTTTAGTGTGTAAGAAGAATGAAGATATTATAATAGATAAGGTCATATCATATCACAGGTGAGATAAAAGTTTTTCAATTGTCAAGCTACCAATGAACAACAAGACAATTGGGAAGCACAGTAATAAAATGCAACTAGCTCTTCAATTGATACTTGTACAATGTGACCACTAAAGCCAAGCAAAAGCTTGATTGCAAACCAATTTATGTACTTTGTTAACTCCAGATTATGAGTAACTAGAGATGCTGTGACTTAATAGTCATTCTTGATATCAGCTTGTGAATTTGTCACCCAATATTAGTGAAGAAAGAAATCAGCTAGCAAAAACAACAAAT
>JAGVVM010014810.1:0-24827 GCA_019149425.1 Psidium friedrichsthalianum
TTTCCCTCCTTCCCTTCTCCTCCCTTTCCCCCCCCCCCCCCCGCCTCCTTCTTTCCTCCCCTCCCTTCCCCTCCTCCCCCCCCTCTCTCCCTCCTCCCTCCTCCCTCTCTTTCTCCCCTTCTCTCCTCCTCCCTCCCCCCCTCCCTCCCCTCCCCCCCCTCCCCTTCTTCCCTCCCCCGCCCCCCTTCCCTCTCCCTCTCCTCCGCCTCCCTCCTCTCTTCCTTTCCCTCCTCCTTTCTTCCCTCCCTCTCTTTGTCTCTCTCCCCCCTTACCCCCCCTTCCCTCCCCTCCCCTCCCCCTTCCCCTCCTTCTCCTCTTCTTCTTCCTTCCCTCTTTCCCCTCCCCCCCAGCCTGTCCCGCCCCTTCCTCCCCTCCCTCTTCTCCCTCCCCCCCCCTCTCCCCCCTCCCCCCACTCCGCCCTCCTGTCGCTCCCTCCCCGTCTCCAAGCGAACCGCCGTCCTCCGCCGCATGAGAATGGGCAAAAAGGAAAAAAGAAAAAAAGAGGGCTCTCTGTCTGTTTTGGAACCACGTAAATACATCGTCCAATTTGTACTTATTTTTGTTGTTATTACGTTCCATCGTTTGTTTGCACAACACTTCAATTCTGCAGGGAATTCAGCTTGGCGTCAAGAAAACATATGAGGACGAAAATCGACCAAGGTTTATCGTTTTGGTTTGGTGCAGGAGTAGAAAGAGTGAAACAAATGGTTGGCTTGGTTTTGATTCCTTTTTCCCCCAATTCAATCAGAACACTAACTAGCAGCCACAAACATAACATTTCAGCGTTCTATTGGCATGATCGTTTGGACGAAGAACCCGTAATTTATGTAGAAATGCTTCTCATTCGATCCAAAGAAGTGCAGAGAGAATGGCATATATATTAGAGAATTGTAACAGCTGAGTTACAGGGAAGGACACTTGAACAAGGTGCAGTCAGAGCAAATCAGCACACACTCGTTACAAGAAGAAACGAAACAAAGGTGTAAACAAACACAGTGAGATTCCTTTCCGGCCATGAGATTTATTTCTGAACGATCAGTTTTGCTCTAGCGTGACCCTCGATTATTTGGAACCGTTCACTCAAGCCAAGTTGTACCACAATACACCAAACCAAGGTGACAAGTTCTCCTCCTTTACCAAGTCGTTGAGCATGCATGACTGGTCGGCAATGAATCGCGGCATACCCCAGCAATTCCACCCAAACTTCACTCATGATCTCCCACTTGGTCTCCCCCAAACCTCCTTCAACTCTTTTGCGAGAATACACGCATCAAAAGCGCAGATTTGCTTCTGTCTCCTTTCACATCAGCAGGCTTCACTTCTGTAGGAACAGCAAGGAGACTTTCGCACGCTCGTTCCTTAGTTATTTTCGGTGTGCTCCCATCAGATATATCCGGATGAACTTGTCCATCTCAGCACAAGTGTCTCGGAACCTTAGTTGGCCAATCCCAGCCACTGCAGACATCATATTAGGTTGTTTGATCATAAGATAAATCATGTAATCTGACAAGACCTTACGGGCTTCTCCCGTGGTAAGTTTCTTACTCTTATCCGTGTTGTAACAGAGTTCGGTGGCAATGCCACAGTAAAAGGCTCTCACCATAATCAACATCACGGATGAAAGGAAGCAAAGTTGCGCAATTGGCCTTGTTTTAGAATACTCCTCCAGAGCCCATTCACCTCGAGCAGCACACATCTCCTTTATGCTTTTCGAATCACTTGTAGCCAATGACTTCCGTTTCAGCTCATTAAAAATCAGTTTACCTAATCCTTCACCGTATGGTGCTCCTGGTCCAGACTTCAAGTCATGAAACCATTCCTCAAGAGAGGTGTAACCAGGGAGTTTCTCAATCCAGTGTGGCCACTTATTCAGCTGAGAATCTATCAAATTGTGCTGGAAGATTGATTTAGACCATCTAGCATGAAGTAAAAGCCATGCAAAAGCATGAACTTTTCAGATTTGAATTTGAGGAGGAAGTTAATGAAGTGGCTTCTTACAGACGAACTGGTACGACGTTTCTCCAATCTCCCTAAGGATGCAATTGTCCAGTCAAGCAGATGAGCGTAATAAGAGCGACAAATTCCAGGCCAACAGCTCCAAGGAGCAAGGGTATGTAATCCGTATATCATATGGGTGAAAACCATGCTTGTTCAGGACATAGAAAGTGCAAAAGCAGTAATGACGGAGCCAATGGAGATGGCTCGGAAAAGGTACCCTCTTGGACAGTAAACAATGGCAGCCTTGGTATAAAGAACATAATAAAAGAAGTTGAGCTCAACCTCAATGACCTGAAAAGCCTCCTCTGCGGTTTTGCTTCTGAAAAATTTCATGCTTTGGTCACGGTCACCGAAGCTGAAGATGAGATCCACAAGGAGGCCTTTGAAGGTTGTGAAGTAGCGGATGCGGCTACTATCACTTCTCGGTCGTCCCATACGGGGTTTCACCTTTCTCTCCATCATCTTGGGATTTGACAGGGGGCTCCGGCATCATCTCTATTTGGCAGGGATATTAGCTTCCTTCTTGGAAGAGAATTCTTCCATGAGCTTGGCATAGTTTCGGCCCAGGATCAGCAGACTTGAGCAAGTGGGCGCGGAATTTACTAAAGCTGCCGAGATACAGAGCACATGTTCGCTCTATGTATTTGATGAGTCCACCAATAAACACGAGGATGGTCGGGACAATTAGCTTGTTACTGGGCAGCGATTGATAAAATAAATAGCCTGCAGCGCCTAGCTGGAATAACAGATTAAGCAAGTGCCTACCCCACAGCTCATTATCCTCGAGCGCGAAAGCGGTGATGGTGTCAGGTCCTCCGAGGTGCAGCAGAAGAAATGGAGCCAAAATGCCAAAAGGTCACCATGTGCATCATCAGCCTTGGATTTTGAAGCAACACCAGTGAATTGGGCTTTGGCAACGAGTCCAAAGGCATAGTCAGCGACCCAGTCAGCGACCAAGTAAGCTGACCAGGTGAGCATTACGATCCACCATTTTGAACACCTCTTTCGAAGAGGTGCCAAAAATATGAGAATGACTTGCATAGATAGGCTCATCATGATCATCCCTCGCATATTGAGTTTCGTCCATAACTTCTGTGCTTCCGCAAAGATATTCATATTTCACTTGCTCGCCAGATCCTGAAGGAAATGTTTTTATCAGCATGAGTATCATAATAAGGCAGCAATTATGGAATCAATATGCAGACTAGAGAACATAATAAACAGAAAAGGTGGTATTGAGCTATGTTACATTGACATGCGACACGATGCGACATGATACAACACGTGAATTCTCAAAAGTTGGACACGTTGTATATTTGTACATATATTTTTTATATATACACGATAAATTATTATTTTTATGATGTCAATAAATGCTGAAACTGTTATTAATCTCCTCCTTAGAAAGGTCTCAAAAAATATATCATGTGTAGGCAGATCAAAACCATACCTTGCGACAGCAGGTGACAAAGTTTAGGCCAATTCTAACAACATAATAACACAGCAAGACAAAAAGAAGGGAACAACGTTAGTGACATAAACTAGTTTGATTGCAAATCCTGTCACAAGTCTGAGTAAGATTAAGATTAACTTCTAGAACTTTTTACAACTTACGCGACAGCTCAGCTTGAGTCCCAGGCTGTGCAAGTTTTGCTTTATCAGGGGATACTCTTGCCAAACTTATCAAGCCAAATCCAGAATTCTTTACTGACCCCCACTATCCGACAAGACAATTTCTGGCACCTTATCAATATTTCAGATATCAAAGCAAAGCAGATCCAAAAAGCAAAAGGCGAGCTGAGGGCGGAGGAACAAGCAAGAATCGGGTTGATGAGTGCCTGAGGTGAGCGAGAACTAGAAGGCGGGCTGAGGCCGAGGCCGGAGAAGCAAGGGGACAATTGATTGCAGAGTTAATAATACCTTGAAATTTATTTAGGATCATATGGGAACGGTAACGACCTGCTTCAGCCAACCGAGTATCTAGCAATGCGTGACTATAAAGGAGTTCAAAGCGACAAGACCCGAGCTGAGGTCAGTAGGAGCAGAACTGGATTCGGCAAGAGCGCCTTTAACTGTTGTTCGTGATGTACATTCTAATCTTTATCTCACTTTAGCCTTTCTTCTTTATCTTTAACCCCGCTTCTCATTCAACCATCGTCATTGCACCTGTCACTGTATAGCTTCCCTCAGGAGATCATGTACCAGTTTGAAGTCGAGATAAAGCGAGAGCAAGAGAGAGTCTTCTTTTGTCATCTGGTGCTTCTTGCTTTTGAGCTTTAACACTATTTGTTCCCAATTTTAGCTTTAGCCTCATTCACATTTCTCTCTTTTTGATTGTCTTGCAGGTTCTCATCTTCCTGATGAACAAGAACATAAGCCAAGACTTACAACAAACAAGAGGCTACACAAGTCAACTACCCACTTCAAGACATCCCATGCAATAGAAGCGGCAGAGTCGACAGGCGTTTTTCCTTGATTTTTTTCTTTTTCTTTTTTTTTTTTTTTTTTTTTTGGTTCGAGAAAGGAGGAGGAATAAACAGGGCGAATGATGAAAAAGAGCAGCAGGTAGAGAAGGAGAAGAAGTGGAGGAAGAAGAATGGTTGGGCCCAGGAGAAGAAAAAGCGATCCAGAGCAAGTACGATCAGAAGAGAAGAAGGCAAGGAGATTTGAGTGCACAAAACGAAACGATGACGACGAATCAATGGGTGAGCTTCAGTACGAGAGATACGAGTGCTTAGAAGGATGAAGGAGGCGCGCGTCCAAAGAGCAGAAACGACAATGGTGAAAGAAACACAGTAACCTCTTGCAAGTATATATGATCATCAACGGCCTTGATTTACATATGATCCAAATCACGAGGGAGAAAGAGAATCGATTCATAGAAATAAATAGGGTTAACATCATGGAAAACCCCAAACTGATACACCTATGACAAATTTACCCCAAATTATTTTTTTGACCATGAAAATAAAAAACTGATACATTTGTGATAAATTTACCCCAACTAATATACCTGCGACAAATTTACCCTCAGTTAGTTTCTATTAATTTAACATTAAATTGTTGAGTTGAATGGCACGTGGCAGTTCACGGATGTACTAGTTTGGGGTTTTTACCCTTTATTTGTCACAAGTGTATCAATTTGAGATTTTTCGTGGTCTTAACCCAATTTAACGAAAGATAAATTTGTCACGAATAAATAGTTTGGGTTTTTCATGATAAAAAAAATTAGTTTATGATAATTTATCACAGATATATCAATTTGAAGTTTTTTGTGATCGAAAAAATAAATTAAGATAAATTTATCATAGATAAAAGTTTGAGATTTTTCGTGATATTAATCTAAATAGATAATGAATGATTTTCTGCTATTTGCACCTGCTGTTAAAAGTAACAAAAAGATTCAGTAGCTAAAGAAAAAGGAATAAAAAAGAATCATCATTCGAGAGAAAGAGAACAAACGGACAAGGACATGCACATGGGGATGCCCAGTGATGTGCCCAATCGGTCGCCTCAAGACAAAACAAATCGTGGACTCAAATTCAACAGAAGAATACAATTGAAATTCAAAAAGGTTTAGGGAAGTGTATGCCAGCTTGGGGCGAATCCAACAGCCATGGCCTTTAACGTCAGAAATTCTGGCTTTAGCCGTACATCCCAAGATTTGTATCCATCACACTCTAATGTCTAACGTCAGAAATTCGAGCTCCACACTACACTGCAAAGGAGGCAGAACTTACGTATATGGTGATTTTCTTTGATAGCTATCTTTCGATGATAGCCGTAAGATTAACGATCTGTTTTGAGTCACAGAAAATAAAATAAAATTAATTAAAATTTTTGAGGTCCATCTTTTAAAAATAATATATCGTTATTTTCACAATCAGTCAAAAAAAAAAATATTGTGCTAGCAAAACTCATTTCATTTTTGTTGATAGCTTCTCTCTTTATACAAGGGAATTGCAGCTTTTCTTGAAACTCTTTTTACAAAGTCAAAAGTTTAGTAATGAACCAATGGTACAATTCCTAAGGTCTTGGGTTGGGTGCCTGCACTCAACCGGAAGGCTTGGGTTGGGTGCCTGCACAACTTCCTCACTCCTTTTCTCAAACTCAGCATCATTTGTTAGCTCAGAACGTCAAATTACTCCCACATTCGTAAAATCTTTATGACTTTTTAAGGAGGTTATGACTAATTTTCTAACGAGAAAATGGTATGACACACATTAATGTTACGACGGATGTTCTGTTTCTAATTATTTAGGTTGACGAGGACCTTTTGCATGATAACTACCCAGTTTATGAGGAATAAGTGCATACAAAAAGATTACCATGTGAAGTTGTCATTCTCCTAAAGTAAGTACATTTCTTTTGCATTCTGTATCATTTCTCAAGAAAATAAAATGTTAACATAATATCATCATATTATTGATAATTCAATAATTGCAAGATAGAGATGTTAACCTAACCTTAGTTTAGGTCTTAATTAAACACCAATCAATTCCTTAGGTATAGAAATATTGATTTCAACATTTTTTTTTTTTAACTAGACTAGTCACCATCACCAATGTCATATCTCCATTCTTTCCTCCACTGCTAATGGACATGCATTCATGAGGTAATCGTCATCTCATCATTTCCAACTGCAAATGATCCTTTTATCCTCTCTCATTACTACTAGTCCTAATCCATCCTTTCCTCCACCATGATGGACAAACATTAATTAGGTTACTCTCCTAAACCCACGCCTTATGCCGTCAATGAAATTATTTAAAACTATTCAAGTTACATTATAATTAAAGCTATAGGAAAATTGAAGTTTAATGTTATTGTTCTATATATGAATAGAAATTTATTACAATGTATCTATTGAAGTAATAGATTTGGGTTTAATTAGATCCATATATCCAATTAATGTTTTGAACATAATTGGAAACAAGTACTATCTTTCATATTTCACAGATTTGTTGACAAAAAGCCCTCAAAATCATCCTTTAAGCTGGAAAAAAAAGAGGAAAAAAAAAACTCTGTTAATAAGGAAATATTTTTAAAAATAAGGAAAAATTTGAAGTTGTTTACCTTTTTGCCAACTATAATTCTTAGATTAGAATGTCAAGTTATTCCTAACTCCGTGTGTGTATAAATATACACATATATATACATATATGTATCATAAAATTCTAAAGAAAAGAGGTTTAGACTAATTAAACTCATGAGTTACTTTCTCTTTGAAAACTAAGTTGTAAGGACCTTTTGCATAAAAATTACTTAGTTTATGAGGAATAATGCATGTAAAAAATAAGGATACAGGCATGGAGACCCCATCTACCTAGCAATTCATGAAATATTCTATAAATCCCACGATTCAATTACTCTCAAGCATTTGGCTAGCAAAGATGGCTCCATCCCAAAAACAGTTTACACGTAATTTGTGGGATCCAAACTAACAAGCTTAATAATCCTAAGCTGGAAATTCTTAACACCCCAATCAAATGAGCCACTTTTTTGGTGGGTTAAGCAAGCATGATTTTTAAAAGTAAATTATCATTGTCATGTCCATTCTATATAACTCTTAAAAAGTTATAAATGTTAACATAAAATTGTCATTGTTGACATTCAATAAATGCAAAAATAGAGATGTTAAGTGAGTATAATATTTTATTGTAAAAAACAAATGGGTTATGCATTCTGCATAAGTTGTTAAAGGAAAGGGAGTTCCTAATTAAATGGTACCCGTTTTGTTTCTTTTGGGGATTTATTCGCATAAAAATTGAACTGGGTGGAAACCCGCTGCAATGTTTTTAAATAAAGCCAATCGCATATTTACGGTGGAGTTAAGGTATGATCGATTGGCTGGTTCAACCACAGAACCTAATTAACCGGCCTTAACCGGCTGATTTCAAGTAAATTTACACGGGACGAATTCGGTTCCAAGGTAAGATTTGGGGACCAGCCTTGACCGCTTGCTTCCCGATTTTGGGCCTTGAACCGGTCTGTTCTATATGGGCAGACCGGTTCCCAGCTAGGATGGTATTGAAACCAGTTTCAAGTCTAGTTCTCGGTAGAATCGACTCCAAAGCCTGTTATGGGGTAGGACCTGGTTTTGGTTCAAAACCAAACCCTACAAGTCTTTTAATGGAGAAATTTCGCAAAAATAATAAGGTTGAACATTCCATCATAAGCAAACTAGTATGGTGTCCTAATTGAGACCTTCTGCAGATATAATGAATATGATAAAGCAATTAAAAAAAAATGAAACTTAAAAGAAGAAGAAGAGGTAAGCCAGTTCGGGGTCGACCCTAGAACTGGCCAACGCGATTTTTTAGGCTGTTATAGCACCAATTCAATTATGACTGAACTAAGAGTGCTCTTATTTCTTAGAAAAAAGAACAGGATTTTTTTCCTAACCCGAATACATCTTGTATGCATAAGACTATCATATAGAATATGATATAATAAAAAAAAAAGGTTATGTATGCCTATTTTAATCATTTCATGAATCCCTTGTTAATGCTTGGAGGGAAGTAATAGGTTCCATCTTTCTCCCGAATTTCATCAGTTCCAGGCTCAAGTGCTTGCTCATCTATCTTTAGTTCCAAAGGCGAACATTTCCATTGAGTGACAAATAGGGAATCGGCTTTGATAGGGAGGTTCCAAGTTCTTGGTCTGAAATATACTTTTTCCTGAAACATCACTCCCTAGTAAGAAGATACAAATAGAAATATAAATGAAATAAATGTAATGATCTGCAATGGTCATTTGTTTTCTCCGCTCAATGTATGAGACCTTGACTTCTTTTAAGATGTTTGGGCATGTGATTGGAAACTAGTCACTGATATTAGCAGATTTTTTTTTTTGGCTGAATCGTTTATGTCAGCAGCGTTATAACTGAATAGAATTAGCCTTTGTGGGGCAAGAATGTAACTCAGTTTCAATCTGATACTACTTTGATGGCTGCATATATTAGTAAGACTAACCGCACGTAGTTGCGCATCCACACACAATTTGTGTGGATACGAGCTATCATGGCCTACCATCCTCTTTGCTGAGTTTGGGTATCCCGGGGCAGCGACTAACAACGCCGCACTGCCACCATTGTTCTTAGGCAGTCCCATGAGAAAACCTGTCTGTCTCACTTCTGCTTCTAGCTTTTTATCTTACTCCTCAACCAGTCATCCATGCACCGAACTTCATCAACAAGACGCTTCAAAAGCTCCGTGATGCTAAAATGGCTCCATTCATCAAAATCGGCATCCCAACTCCTTGAAAACGAACACCACAACCCATTAAGCTTGTTCACTTCTTTCCCCGAGGTATGTGAAGAACATAGCCGAATCCTGGGATGGAAAGTTCCGGACACCTCTGATCATGGAAAATGCTTCGTGTAGGTGCTTGTTTTTCCTCTTCTGCACATGCATTTTTGTTAAAATTATGTCTTGAGTTTGAACTTGTGACGCCGGACTCTGATTAGAGGATGTTGACGGAAATTCTTGACTGGATCCTTCTGCTTGTTGGAGTCATTGTGTGTTTGATAAAATCAATTGCTGTATAAATTTGACAGCACGGTAGCCTTTTTCTATAGAAGGCGCCGTACGAGAAGGGAACAAAAGAAAGAAAAGGAGGCTGTCTCTGTCTGTTTGGGGTTTTTTTTTTCCAAATTAGGGTAATAAAAAAATTATTTACAAAAAAGGGTGAAATTTTTTTTTTTACCGAAACGGGGCCCATGCGGCACTAAAAATGCCGCACGGGCCCATGCGGCACTATAATTTGTTTATTTATAAGTGTCGCACGGGCCCGTGCGGCCCACGACCTTTTTTACAATTTTTTCTTTTTTTGTCACTTATATAATATAATTTTATTAAGATATATCTAATTATTTTATTTAGTATGTAAATTAAAAAATAAAAAAATAGTTATAAAATAAAATTATATAATTCAAATTGTAATAATTATTTTATATGTAATTATTATAATAATTTAAATTTTGTTAAAAATTATATGTAATTATTTTATTTAGTATGTATTTAATAATTTTTATTTATGTGAAATTTTTTAATATAAATTATTTTTCCTTTTTAGCTTATTTGTATATCATAATTATCAATAATTAATTAAATTTTTTAAATATATGTATGCAATTATTTTATTTATGTAAATAAGTTAATTAAAATTATTGACGAGGCCGGTGCGATAACATTTTTTTATATCATTTTTTGTAAGTTTTTTTATAATTTTTTTAATATATCTTTGGAAATATAATTTCATTTCTTTTGATATTTTTTATAACATAATTATCAATCATTAATTGAAAATTTTATTAAGATCCATGTAATTAATAATTTACTATGTAAATAATTAATAAAATTAGTCATAAAATAATATCGGTAAGATATGTAAAGATCACATATCCAAATTAAAAGAACGTGGACAAGTTTTATAAATTAGTACCGTCGCACGGCCGCATTTTTTCTTAAATTCGTATTTTTTGTACTTTGTTTAATAATTTTATATTTAAATTAATTTGTAAATATAATTAATTTTCCTTTTAACCTTATATTTATAACATAATTATCAATAAATAATTGTAATTTTTGGTAATATGTATGTAACTAGTTTATTTAATATGTGAATAAATTAATTAAAATTATTCACGAGGCCGGTGCAGTAGCATTTTTTTTATTTCGTATACTTCCCTTTTAATATAACTTTATAAATATTAAAATTTTCCCTTTTGAAGCTTATTTTTTTTTAACATAATTATCAATCATTAATTGAAAATTTTATTAAGATCCATGTAATTAATTATTTACTATGTAAATAATTAATAAAAATATTCACGAGGCCGGTACGACAGTAATTTTTTAATATTTTATTTTTTTTATATCTTTTTAATAATTTTATATTTTTAAATAATAATGTAAATATCATTTTTTATATCATTTTGTACGTGTTTTTGTAATTTTTTTATATAACTTTGTGTAAATATAATGTTATTTCTTTTGATGCTTATTTTTACAATATAATTATCAATCATTAATTGAAAATTTTGTTAAGATCCATGTAATTAATTATTTACTATGTAAATAATTTCTAAAAAATATTCACGAGGTTGGTGCGGTAGTAGTTTTGTAATTCTTATTTGTTATGTCTTTTAATAATTTTATATTTTTATTAAGCTTGTTATCCATGTTCTTTTATTTTGGATATGTGATCTTTACATATCTTACCGATTTTATTTTATGAATAATTTTATTAATATTTACATAGTAAATTATTAATTACATGGATCATAATAAAATTTTCAATTAATGATTGATAATTATGTTATAAAAAAAGCTTCACAACAAATGAAATTATATTTCCAAATATCTCATAAGGGATAGCTATTTGGAAATTATATTTCCAAATATATTTTTAAAAAATTATAAAAAATTTATATTTACATACTAATAAAATAATTGCATATATATTTTAAAAATTTAATTAATTATTGATAATTATGATATACGAATAAGCTAAAAAGGAAAAATAATTTATATTTAAAAATTTACATAAATAAATAATTATTAAATACATACTAAATAAAATAATTACATATAATTTTTAACAAAATTTGAATTATTATAATAATTACATATAAAATAATTATTACAATTTGAATTATATAATTTTTATTTTATAACTAATTTTATTTTTTTTATTGACATACTAAATAAAATAATTAGATATCTTAATAAAATTATATTATATAAGTGACCAAAAAAAAAGAAAAATATTGTTAAAAAAGGCCGTGGACCGTTGAGGGGCCCGTGCAGCCTTATGTTGTTAAAAAAGGTCGTGGGCCGCACGGGCCCGTGCGGCAATCATACTGCCGCATGGGCCCCATTTCGGTAAAAAAGTTTTTTTTCACCCCTTTTTTGTAAATAATTTTTTATTACCCTAATTTGGAAAAAACCCTCTGTTTGGAACCACGTAAATACATCGTCCAATTTACTTATTTTGTTTATTTTACTGTTCCATCGTTTGTTTGCACAACACTTTAATTCTGCAAGGAATTCAGTTTGGCATCAAAGAAAACATAATCAGGAAGAAATCGACCAAGGTTCATCAGTTTTGGTTGGGTGCAGGAGTAGAAAGAGCGGAACAAATTGGTTTGGCCTGGTTTTGATTCCCTTTTTCCCCAATTCAATCAGAACACTAATTAGCAGCCACAAACATAACATTTCAGCGTTTCCATTGGCATGATCGTTTAAACAAAGAACACGTAATTTATGTAGAAAATGCTTCTCATTCGATCCAAAGAAGTGCAGAGAGAATGGCAGGATATATAGTAGAGGAATTGAAAACAGCTGAGCTTACGGGGAAGGACACTTGAACAAGTGCAGTCAGAGCAAATAAGCACGCACTCGTTACAAGAGAAACGAAACAAAGGTGTAAACAAACACGGTGAGATTCTTTTCTGGCCATGAGATTTATTTCTCAACGATCAGTTTTGCTCTAGCATGACCCTCGATTATTTGGAACCGATCACTCAAGCCAAGTTGTAACCATCAATAACCAAACCAAGGTGACAAGTTCTCCTCCTTTACCAAGTCGTTGAGCATGCATGACTGGTTGGCAATGAATCGCGGCATACCCCAGCAATTCCACCCAAACTTCACTCATGATCTCCCACTTGGTCTTCCCAAACCGCTCCAACTTTTTTGCGAGAATACACGCATCAAAAGCGCAGATTTGCTTCTGTCTCCTTTCACATCAGCAGGCTTCACTTCCGTAGGAACAGCAAGGAGACTTTCGCACGCCTGTGTTTCTTAGTTATTTTCGGTGTGCTCCCATCAGAGATATCATGGATGAACTTGTCCATCTCAGCACAAGTGTCTCGAAACCTTAGTTGGCCAATCCCAGCCACTGCAGACATCATATTAGGTTGTTTGATCATAAGATAAATCATGTAGTCTGACAAGACCTTACTGTTTTCCCGGTGTGGGTTTGTACTCTCATCCGTGTTGTGACTGGGTTCTTCACATTGATCGTTTGTTCTCTCAAGACAGGGTTCTTCACATTGGTCGTTTGTTCTCTCATCCGTGTTGTGACAGGGTTCTTCACATTGGTCGTTTGTTCTCTCATCCGTGTTGTAATGGAGCTCGGTGGCAATGTGCCACAGTAAAAGGCTCTCACCATAATCAACATCACAGATGAAAGGAAGCAACTTTGCGCAATCTGGCTTTTTTTTTAGAATACTTCTCCAGAGTCCATTCACCTCGAGCAGCACACATCTCCTTTATGCTTTTCTGATCACTTGTAGCCAATGACTTCCGTTTCAGCTGATCAAAAATCAGTGTACCTAATTCATCCCGATATGGTGTTCCTGGTCCAGGTTCAAGTCATGAAACCATTCCTCAACAGAGGTGAAACCAGGGAGTTTCTCAACCCAGTGTGGCCACTTATTCAGCTGAGAATCTATCAAATTGTGCTGGAAGATTGATTTAGACCATCTAGCATGAAGTAAAAGCCATGCAAAGCATGAACTTTTAGATTTGAATTTGAGGAGGAAGTTAATGAAGTGGCTTCTTACAGACGAACAGTTACGATGTTTCTCCGATCTCCCTAAGGATGCAATTGTCCAGTCAGAGCAGATGAGCGTAATAAGAGCGACAAATTCCAGGCCAACAGCTCCAAGGAGCAAGTGTATGTAATCCGTATATCATATGGGTGAAAACCATGCTTGTTCAGGACATAGAAAAGTGCAAAAGCAGTAATGACGGAGCCAATGGAGATGGCTCGGAGAAGGTACCCTCTTGGACAGTAAACAATGGCAGCCTTGGTATAAAGAACATAATAAAAGAAGTTGAGCTCAACCTCAATGACCTGAAAAGCCTCCTCTGCGGTTTTGCTTCTGAAAATTTCATGCTTTGGTCACGGTCACCGAAGCTGAAGATGAGATCCACAAGGAGGCCTTTGAAGGTTGTGAAGTAGCGGGATGCGGCTACTATCGCTTGTCCGTCGTCCCATTTGGGGGTTTGACCTTTCTCTCCATCATCTTGGGATTTGACAGGGGGCTCCGGCATCATCTCTATTCTGGCAGGGATATTAGCTTCCTTCTTGGAATAGAATTCTTCCATGAGCTTGGCATAGTTCGGCCCAGGATCAGCAGACTTGAGCAAGTGGGCGCGGAATTTGCTAAAGCTGCCGAGATACAGAGCACATGTTCGCTCTATGTATTTGATGAGTCCACCAATAAACACGAGGACCGTCGGGACAATTAGCTTGTTACTGGGCAGCGATTGATAAAATACATAGCCTGCAGCGGCTAGCTGAATAACAGATTAAGCACGTGTCTACCCCACAGCTCATTATCCTCGAGCGCGAAAGCGGTGATGGTGTCAGGTCCTCCGAGGTGTAGCAGAAGAAATGGAGCCCAAATGCCAAAGGTCACCATGTGCATCATCAGCCTTGGATTTTGAAGCAACACAGTGTATTGGGCTTTGGCAATGAGTCCAAAGGCATAGTCAGCGACCCAGTCAGCGACCAAGTAAGCTGACCAGGTGAAGCATTACGATCCCCATTTTGAACACCTCTTTCGAAGGGGTGCCAAAAATATGAGAATGACTTGCATAGATAGGCTCATCATGATCATCCCTCGCATATTGAGTTTCATCCATAACTTCTGTGCTTCCACGAAGATATTCATATTTCACTCGCTCACCAAATCCTGGAAGGACATATTTTAGTCAGCATGAGTATCATAGTAAGGCAGCAATTATGGAATCAATATGCAAACTGGAGAACATAATAAACAGAAAAGGTGACTATTGAGCTATGTTACACCGACATGCGACACAACACGTCGACACATGAATTCTAAAAAAAATATATCGTGTGTAGGCAGTTCAAAACCAAACCTTGTGATACTGGGCGACAAAGTTTAGGCTAATTCTAACGACATAATAACACAGCAAGACAAAAAGAAAAGGAACAACGTCATTGACATAAGCTAGTCTGATTGCAAATCCTGTCGCAAGTCAGACCAAGTAAGATTAAGATTAAATTCTAGAACTTTTTACAAATGTAGGCTGTGCAAGTTTTGCTTTATCAGGGGATACTCTTGCCAAACTTATCAAGCTAAATCCAGAAATCTTTAACTGACCCCCACTATCCAGCAAGACATTTCTGGCACCTTATCAATATTTCAGATATCAAAGCAAAGCAGATCCAAAAAAACGAAAGGCGAGATGAGACGAGGAACAAGCAAGAATCGGGTTGATGAGTGCCTGAGGTGAGCGAGAGCTAGAAGGAGGGCTGAGGCGGCGAGCTAAGGCCGGCGAGAGCAGCGGAAGCTGAGGCGAGGCGGCTAGCTGGAGAGGCGATAAGGAAGGCGGCGAGCTGGGGAGGCGAGTCGAGAATGCGAGAGCCAGGAGGAGGAAATTAGCTCAAAATGTTTGGGTTTTTCTTTTCTGACCCATTGTCACCCCTGGACGACGACCCACTTCTCAGTCAAAAAAATTTGGAAGTCGCGTTGACCCGGGGTCAACGCGACCACGAGTATCGGACACGCCAAAATTCTGGAAAATGACGAGTCTGGGTGACGTAGGGAACAACTCCCCACTTCAAGACATCCTACGCAATAGAAGCGGCAGAGTCGACAGACATTTTTTTTTATTTTTTTGTTTTTGCTTCTTTTTTTTTCGGTTCAAGAAAGGAGGATGAATAAAGCAGGGCGAACGATGAAAAAGAGCAGCAAGTAGAGAAGGAGGAATAAGTGGAGGAAGAAGAATGGTTGGGCCGAGGAGAAGAAAAAGCGAAACAGAGCAAGAACGATCAGAAGAGAAGAAGAAGGCAAGGAGGTTTTGAGTGCACAAAACGATGACGAATCAATGGGTGAGCTTCAGTACGGGAGATACGAGTGCTTGAAAGGATGAAAGGAGGCGCGTCCAAGAGCAGAGACGACGATGGTTAAAGAAACACAGTAACCTCTTGCAAGCATATACAATCATCAACGGCCTTGATTTACATATGATCCAAATCACGAGGAAGAAAGAGAATCAAGTCATAGAAATAGATAATGGATGACTTTTCTGCAATTTGCACCAGCTGTTAAAAGTGACAAAAAGATTCATCAGTATTAAAAAAAAAAAAAAAGAATAAAAAAGAACCGTCGTTCGAGAGAAAGAGAACACAAACGGACAAGGACATGCACATGGGGATGCTCAGTGGCGTGCCTAATCGGTCGCCTCAAGACAACAGTTGTGGACTCAAAAATTCAAGAGAAGAGTACAATTGAAATTCAAAAAGGTTTAGTGAAGTGTATGCCAGTTGGGGCGAGTCCAATAGTCATGGCCTTTAACGTCAGAAATTCTGACTTTAGCCGTGCATCCCAAGATTTGTTGTATCTATCATACTCTAAGGTCTAACGTCAGAAATTCGAGCTCCACACCCCAGTGCAAAAGAGGCGGAACTTACACATGGTGATTTTCTTTCGTAGCAGCCTTTTGGTAGATGTAAGATTAACGATTTGTTTTGAGTAATGAAAAATAAAATAAAAATTAATTAAAGTTTTTGAAGTCCACTCTTTTAAAAATCATATATCGTTATTCTCACAATCACTTAAAAAAAAAAAATATTGTGCTAGCAAAAACTCATTTCATTTCTATTGACAACTTCTCTCTCTGTACGGGGGAATTGTAGCTTTTCTTGAAACATCTTTTTACAGAGTCAAAAGTTTAGTAATTGGCCAATGGTGTAATTCCTAAGATCTTGTGTTGGGTGCCTGCACTCAACCGGAAGGCTTGGGTTGGGTGCCTGCACAACTTGCTCACTCCTTTTCTCAAATTCAGCCATCATTGTTAGGTCAGAATGTCAAATTATTCCTAAATTCGTAAAATCATTATGACTTTTTAAAGAGGTTATGACTAATTTCTAACGAGAAAATGGTATGACACACATTAATGTTACGATGAATGTTCTGTTTCTAATTATTTAGGTTGACAAGGATCTTTTGCATGATAACCACCTAGTTTATGAGGAATAAGGGCAAACAAAAAGATTACTACATGAAGTTGTCATTCTCCTAAAGTAAGTACATTTCTTTTGCATTCTGTATCATTTCTCAAGGAAATAACAATGTTAACATAATATCATCATATTATTGAAATTATGTTAAAAATATACAAGTAACATTATAATTAAAGCTGTACGAAAAAATTGAAGTTTAATGTTATTATTCTATAAATTGAATAGCAATTTATTACAATGTTCTATTTGTTGACGTAATAGACTTGGGTTAATTAGATCCATATATCCAATTAATGTTTTGAACATTAATTGGAAATAAGTACTATCTTTCATATTTCACAGATTTGTTGACAAAAAGCCCTCAAATCATCCTTTAAGCTGGGAAAAAAAAGAGGAAAAAAAACTTTGTTAATAAGAAAATATTTTTTAAAAATAAGGAAAATTTTGAAGTTGTTTACCTTTTTTGCCAACTATAATTCTTAGATTAGAATGTCAAGTTATTCCTAACTCCGTGTGTATATAAATACACACACATATACACACACATATGTATCATAAAAATTCTAAAGAAAAGAGGTTCAGACTAAGTAAACGCATGAGGTACTTTCTCTTTGAAAACTAAGTTGTAAGGACCATTTGCATAAAAATTATCTAGTTTATGAGGAATAATGCATGTAAAAAATAAGGATACATGCATGGAGATCCGTCTACCTAGTAATTCATGAAATATTATGTAAACGCCATGATTCGATTAATCTCAAGCGTTTGGCTAGCGAATATGGCTCTATCCGAAACAGTTTACACGCAATTTGTGGGATCCAAACTAATAAGCTTAATGTCCTTAGCTGGAAATCCTTAACACCCCAATCAACTGTGCCAAATTTTTTGGGTTAAGTGAGCCTGATTTTTTAATGTAAATAATCATTGTAATGTCCATTCTATATTTCTCTTCAAAAGTTACAAATGTTCACATAAAATTATCATTGTTGATATTCAATAAATGCAAAATAGAGATACTAAGTGAGTATAATATTTTATTGTAAAAAAACAAATGGGTTATGCATTCTGCATAATTTGTTACGGAAAGGGAGTCTCTAATTAAATGGTACGGTTTTGTTTCTTTTGGGGATTTATTCGCATAAAAATTGAACTGGATGGAAACCCACTGCAATGTTTTTAAATAAAGCCAATCACATATTTATGGTGGAGTAGGGGTCACCAATTGGGCTGGTTCAACCACAGAACCTAATTAACCGGCCTTAACCGGCTGATTTCAAGTCGATTTACACGGGACGAATTTGGTTCCAAGGTAAGATTTGGGGACCAGCCTTGACGCTTGCTTCCCGATTTTGGGCCTTGAACCGGTCTGTTCTATTTGGGCAGACCGGTTCCCAGCTAGAATGGTATTGAACCAGTCTCAAGTCTAGTTCTCCGGTAGAATCGACTCCAAAGCCTGTTACGGGGTAGACCTGGTTTTGGTTCAAAACCAAACCCTACAAGTCTTTTAATGGAGAAATTTCACAAAAATAATAAGGTTGAACATTCCATCATAAGCAAACTAGTATGGTGTCTGAATTGAGAACTTCTGCGGATATAATGAATAGATCAAGCAATTAAATAAAAATGAAACTTAAAAAAAGAAGAAGAGGTAAGCCAGTTCGGGGTCGACCCTAGAACTGGCCAATGCGGTTATAGGCTGTTATAGCACCAGTTCAATTTATGATATCAAATAAGAAATCGGCTTTGATAGGGTAGGTTTCAAGTTCTTGGTCTAAAATATACTTATCTTGAAACATCACTTGCTAGTAAGAAGACACCGACAGAAATATAAGTGAAATAAATGTAGCGATTTTCTTCGACAGCTACTCTTTTTGCACCTTAAAATGTTCATCTCATTTTTACCGATAGCTTTAATCTCTCTCCCTCCCCCTCACTATGAGGGAAATTGCTGCTTATCTTGTATCATTTTTAATTAATAGACCGTTTGCGATTGACTCTCTTCGTGGTAAGTACTGACCAACGGAACTACAAAAATCTCTCGTAGTAGTTTTGTTCATCTTTAATTTCTCGGCTGTTTAGCTTTTCCATGAAGCGTCTTTGTCAAAGGTAAGATTTGAGATGGAGGTTCCCCCCAAAAAAAAAACTATCTAATGTCTTTGGTCCTAAGCAACGTGCATAACTCTTTTTTTAGTGACACAGCTCTATCATACAAAAGACTACATGTCGACCACATTTCTGCATGAATGGTTCAATCATGCGAGTGAGTTAGAATGCATGGCTGCTATTTTGGAAATAATAACTTTAATAAGAAGGTCATAGAACACAAAAATATAGACTAAGAGCCACATAAGGACACAGAAAGTTCTAAAAGTTGTATATGATGCTCGATTTAGTGTTAACAATTTTTTATAGACCACTTAAGTGCTAACTTTTTTTTTAAATGAGCTTTTAAGTGCCTCCTTTGGTGTTGGTCATCAGAAATTCGACGTGGCCCCTTTTTTATTAAATTCTTAAGCCGACATGATTTGTCAGCGTGTCCAGTCAGTATCAAATCCCTAAATGACGTCGTCTACTAGCTTGCCCCCAAATAAGAACTATACCACCAAAGTGAAAGAGAAACTCCAATTTGAAACCATAACGGCCATTAAATCGAAAATTACACCTAATTCAATTTGCCTTCAAACTTAATAGCTCAATCTTGCAAATGGAGGGCAGAGAGCTTCTCTGCTTCGGCTCAAGAGATCACAATCCGAGTGTTGGACGAAATTTCTAAAGACACTAACATATGCTCGAGAACGATTCAGACGCCCTGGGTAGTGAAAGAGGAGCGATGAGTGAAGATGCTGTAGGGATCATATAGGAGAAAATGAACATGGGTGGGACCCATGTATGATACTATTATACCAACCATGGAGTAATAATGCGAGGTGGAGGTTAGCCGAGAGTTTGGGATCAGGGATTGTCATATCAGCCGACCACAGATAATCTCCTTCGTCTTTCGTTTTGTTGTGCTTGCTTTTTGGCTCTGTCCACTAATTCCTTCATCGTTACTTTCTTAGTAATCTTGATCTCTTGCATATGACTTGAATTGCAAGATCCTTTAGTTTTCACGTTATCTAACCAACTTGGCTTATCATTAATCTATTGGTATATTTTCACATTATAGCAAAAATATCTTGTGTGTGATGATGCTCCACATGCTAAGCCATTTATGAATAATCAATGGCTTCGACTCTTTAGCTTTTTTTTTTGTTAAGGCATCTTTATTAAAGGTGGACTCAAGATGGAGATGGGAGACCCCACTATTTTGTGTCTATTCCAATTATTGCATCTTCGTGGAATTCTCTCATCTTCTTTATCGTTCTTCTTGAAATTCTCAAGTCGCATATAATTTGAATTGCAGGATCCTTTAATTTTCATGTCATTTTACGAAAATGACCACTTGGCTTTAGCATTAATCTAGTGGTCCATTTCCATGTTGTACCAAAAATATCTTGCGTGTAATGCTCCTCATGCTAAGCCATTTATGAGCTATCAACACTTTCATTTCTTTAGCTTTTTATTTTTATTTTTATTTTTTATAAAGCAGCTTTATTATAAATGGTTTGTATCGCGTACAAAAAAGAAATGAATGAAAAACATCTTCATCATACACGAGAATATTTTTAGACATAAATTATTGTCTATAAGGGAAATATTCTCAATTGACTAATTATTTTAAATGATATAATCGATTATTTTTAGGAAATGATTTTGATGTCAGAATGTGACTTTATACTAGACCCCGCATGTCCCCTATCTATCTCTGCCTATATTATAGTTTAAGTTAGCAATATCTATTAACTCTTTCGATCACTCTTCTTCGAAATTTGGATGTACCGATTTTCTTTGACAACTGCCCTTTTCGTCTGATAAAAAGTTGATTTGATTCTCTCTCTCTCATAGGGGAAATGTTGCTTTTCTTGAAGAGAACTAATTATGTAACAATCTTTGAGTGATTATAAGACTAACAGTTTTTTATCGCAAAAAATAAATAATTATTAATTAAAAATTCATGTAAGATCCACTTTCTTAAGAATTTATAACTTGCAACATACGATTTTTCTCATAGTCAATTAAAGACTCTTATAGCTCTTTCTTGAATCATTTTATTTTTACAGAGCCATAAATTTTGGAGCGGAAATGGACCTACACTACCCATAGTGATGCAAAGTATATCATGGCCCTTGGCGTCAGATGCCAGTTGTATCAGCGGTGACTTGAAGTCTTTTTCACACTATTGCTCTGCAGCGTATAGTAACGATGGAACAGTACATGACTTGCTCTCCAGTGTATAGTAATTGTGGGTGGGACAGTATGATGACTTGCTCCGCAGTGCATAGTAATGGCGGGACAGTAACACGGCTCTTAGGACATTTATGATAATTATTTTATTTTTAAAGTTAATTTCTAGTTTCTGGTTGAGTTTTTGAGCAAAAAGGATGCATTTGATAATGACATAAATTTTTTATTCTTTGAATAGAAATTCGTTTGATAACGGTTGAAAATTTCTACTTCTGAAATATAATTAACACAAAATCTTCTACAAAAAATTTCTACTTTATTTTAGATTTCTTTAAAAAATAATTTTTATTATTGTCGCGACCCGACCTCGAGAGGAGGTGGCGGGCTAATGGATTGCTAGGCCCGTTTTTGAAGTCTGGGCTTAGCTCAAGCCCTCCCAGGCCTATACCAAATCGCGTCAGGAAATTTTAAAATCGAAGTCGACCTTAGTGTGGTCGGGGTGACATGTGATCAGTGTGCATGCCATCGGAATCGCCACCAATCATTTCTTGGAGGGTATGATTGGGAAACCTATCGAAGATTGGGGAGGGACGTTCGATTCTGCGAAAAACAGAAGAGATTTTAGGGTCGGGGATTAGTTACTTCAATATACTATCGATGCCTTTCGGTACCTTAAGTTGGAGTGATTTCCTAATCTAAAGACTTCATGGCAGGCGAGATTGGGTAAGGTAGGCTCTGAAAGTCTAAAGGGTTCATGTAAATGAAGTATTCTATCCTATCAATCACAAATCATAGAAATAAATGTGCAATAAGGAATCAATTCAGAGAGAAATCACATCAAAACCAGTTGAATAAAGCAACGGGAGTCCTAGAAGTCAAAGAAACACACCAATTAGTTCAATGGTGATTCGGGATGATTTGGGTCAAATGAGCAGAGGGGCAAAATGGTCATTTTGGAAGGTGTTCGGGGAGGAGTCCTAAAAATGTGAAATTAGGTAAAACAGTTTTTTTTTTGAATGTGTTTTTCCCCTAACTTTCACGAATTTTGACAATTTCTGGGTTTTTGTTGACATTTTTTCGAATTTTCTAACTTTCTAAGGGTTTTCCTATTTTTGGAACATTTTTATATTTCTGGATTTTATTGTTTTGATTTTCTGCAGTTTTCTATTTTTTCCAAAACATTTTCTATATTTTTCTAACAAGTTTCCAAATTTTTCTAAAGTTTTTATGATTTTTATCACTGTCTGTTTTTATTTTTTACAATTCCCGAATCTTCGTAATTATTTAAAACTCTTTTCTTTATTTTATTTATTTATTTTTATTATCATTATTTTTACATTATTTATTTATTTTTATTTATTGTATTTTATTTTATTTTAATTCATTTCACATTTTATTATTATTTTTCATTTTTTTATTTTTATTTTTTTATTTATATTTTATTAATATTTTTTTCTTATTCTTTATGAATTTTATGATTTCACTTTTTGGGATTTTTTATTTATTTTATTATGTATTTAATTTAATTATTTTTTTAATTTTTCCGGACCGGGTCGGGGTCAACCCAGCTCCATGACTCGAAGGTCCGAACCTAGAACTACGGAACCGGAATGACGGGACGCACTTAGACTTTTATCAATCTTTTTTATATATATGTATATATTAATTTTTATTTAATTTTCGGGATTTATTATTATTATTATCTTATTTTTTATTTGTTTATTTGTTATACGGACCGGGTCAAAGGACCCGCGCACTTAGACTGCACCGGCCCTTAGGCCCGCTACCTAGGCCCATAGCCTAAACGACGGAGTTTCGCGTCTTAATTTTTTTTTGAATTTTTGAATTTTGAATTTTTTATTCGATTTTGCTCTATTCCCGACCTATTTTCTCCTACAGTCGCGAGCATCCACGGTAGGCATCATCTAGACAATCTCCCTCCATACCAAAACCGAGGCTCAGTCAACCCTCAAGACTACTTCGGCCGTTCTTCTTTTTATTTCTAAAAGATTATAAAATTCTAATTAAAGTTTTATCATCCGAAATTCTAAGAGGTGACACGTGGTTCATCCCTAACCGTCGGAAGTAGAATCCATTTAGTTTGTTTATTGTTATAAAGGCTCGGCCAACGTTGGCGCATATGTGGCTCGCCACGTCGGACGCCACGTCGGGTTGACCAGGTCAACGACGGTTGACCCGGTCAAACGCTCGCCGTAGAAGATGATCGGCGCCGGCGTTCCATCGCCGGCGCCTCGTGGAAGTACTTTCCGACGGTCCTACACCTAGCCAAACTTCGCGATTTTGATGACATGATTCTCTAACCAACTGGTGATCAACATATCTCGAAACCAGAGTGAAATGGAAACACGATCAGATGAAACTAGGCTCGGGCCGAGGCTAATCTCCGGACGAACTCTTCGCCCTAGAACGTATCTAACGCCGAAACAGATCATGGAAATCAACAAGAAACAATGCGCAAACAGGAGAAAGATACCTGGACGCAGGGATTAATCCGGATTTGGCGTTGAGAGAGCTCAAAGATCATCACAGACGAGCATGGGTGGAGGGGAGAAGAGGAAGAAGTTGGAGGTGTGGAAATGAAAAAAGGAAGGATATCTATCGTTTGTCACTGGTGTGTTGTTTGGATTGTTGACCTTCCTATTTTTTTGTTTGGGGGAAAAGGGGAGGGGAAGGACAAGGGGAGGGAGGGGGGAAGGGGGTGTGGGGGGGGAAGGGGGGGGGGGGGGTGGGGAAGGGGGGGGAAGGGGGGGGGGGGTTTTTGGAAGTGGGGTGAGGGAGGGGGGGGGGGGGGGGGGGGGGGGGGGGGGGTGGTGGGGCGGGGAAAGGGGGGGGGGGGGGGAGAGGGTGGGGAGGGGGGGGGGGGGGGGGGTGAGGGGGGGGACGGGGGGGTGGGGGGGGGGGGGGGGGGGGGGGGGGAGGGGGGAGGGGGGGGGGGGGGGGGGGGGGGGGGGAAGGGTGGCGGGGGGGTAGGGGGGGGGGGGGGGGGAGGGGGGGGTGAGGAGGGGGGAGAGAACAGGGGGAGGGGGGGGGGGAAAGGTGGGGTGGGGAGGGGGGAGGGGGAGGGGGGGGGAATGAGAAGGGGAAGGGGGGGGGGGGGGGGGGGGGGGGGTGGGGGGGGGGTGGGTGGGGAGGGGGGAGGAGGGGGGGGGAAGGGGGGGGAGTGGGGGGGGGAGGGGGGGGGGGGGGGGGGGGGGGGGGGGGGAGGGGGGGGGGGGGGGGGGGGGGGGGGGGGGGGGGGGGGGTAGGGGGGGGAAGGGGGGGTTGAAAGGGGGGTGGAAGAAGGGGGGGGTGGGTGTGGTGGGAAGGGTGGTGGGGGGGGTGGGGGGGGGGGAAGGGGGGGGTTGTGAGTGAGGAAGGGGGGCGGGGTTGGGGGGTGTAATGTGTGGGGTGTTGATTGGGGAGGGACGATGGTCGGGGGTGTGTGGCAAGATTGTGAGGTTATGAATTTTTTGTTGGTGCTTGGAGTGAGTTTTGATGGGGAAAAAATTTGGGGAGGGTGAGTGAGTGTTGGGGTG